>JASJOG010000240.1:382500-469641 GCA_030142905.1 Heliopora coerulea | reverse complement strand
GCAAGTGATTAGACCTAAATGCCGGCAGCCATATACGCTGGGGTAGGTTACATCCGTGTATTTAACGCTTATGGGCAAATTGATGGTGATCTCCTAGTATTCACATGTATAACTTCCAGAAAATTTTCGTGAAATAAAGTGGTGAAATTTTTTGTGCATTAGACCTCCATAGAAAATCTGTTGCTTACGGGATGTGAGCTACAAACAATAAAGTATTTTTGTTAACTTAATTTTCATGTTTTCCTTTTTGAACTACTAATTATTAATTAGATATTTTAACTTTAAAAAGGGATCTCAAGATTAAAAGTTTCAACGTGCTTAAACTATGGACCTTACCAGCTGACTTTAGTTTATATCTTGAAACACTATATTATACAAGTAAAATTGGCTGAATGACAATATTATCTTCCATGTTTCCATAGAAACAATGTCACATGAGTTTGACCGCCTTCGTGTGGACAAAAGATTTGGGCTTCGCCAAAACATTGACAGACGTATTAAACTCTAAATAATGTCTGTTGAATTTTAGCGCAATTTTGGTGTTTTAAAATTTTAAGCCTTTTATCATTCGAAACTTGAAAACCCGATTTTACATCTCAATGGACATCGCGTAGCCTACTGTTTTGTCAGTGGTTGAAAAAGTCCTCAAGCCCTTTTGGCGCTCTGTTGTTGTACTGTACAGCGGACTTTAGGTCAATATACTTGCGCGCCAAAAAACGTCTCATCAGCAGCTTTTTTCTCCCAGATAAGACGATCGAGGAATATAAAAAGACCTCAGAGTTGTAACAGATAATGTTAAAAAAGACAAACTGTTTTTGCCATGTCCGCATAGCCTGATGCAAACGCGAGGATACGGTTGGGATAACCCGAAAGATGCTGTGTAGGCCTGAGATCGAAGGTCGAGGGTCTACACAGCCGCTTCAGAGTTCTCCTAACCTCTCCGAGTGTTTGCATCACGTAATGTAAACAGAACAAAACAGTTTCTATCTCTTTAATAAAATAAGCAAAGAATCTAGGCATAACAATTGTGAATAACGAACTTTATTTTTAATATCAAATGGTAAATTCTCCTTATTAGTTCGCAAACCAATTAGAACTTCCAATTCGTGCCAAGAACAAATCCTGACGTCAGCCAACCAATTAGAGCTTCCCAATCGCGCCAAGAACAAATTCTGGCGTTAACCGGCGCCTGTGATGTCATAACCTTGTTTACATAGCCTGATATAAGCAAGGTAGCTGACCAATCCATTCGTGCGTAAAAGGAAACTTATTTTATAAATTAAATCAATGGACATTTTTAAGCTGCATCCTTGAGGAGTTCACCATGATCTCAACATTTTCTACATACTTTATTCCTCATTCGCAAATGCTGATGTTTATATTAAAGCCAAATATTCTCAGATTTTCCGATAAAGTTTACCATTTGCAGTTTTATATTGGGATGCAGGCAATAAAGTCTTCAATAATTGTCAAGCACCCGATGACACATTGATTTCTTTGGCTTTTCGAGCACAAGGCTTAAGATAAAACAAATTTATACCATTCAAGTTGGTCTCCCCAGTATTTCAACATTCTATTCAAGCATTTACATAGCAATATAGTACTTTAGCTTGATAATACTGACCCCTCCTACGTTGTATAATGGGTAAACACATCAAAACATAGACTTCTATGTTGCTTCGTCCTTTCTTTTTTTTTTTCATTTGAATTTATGGTCATCTATCTTTAGCCGTGTTTAAATTCACGATGGGGATAAAAATCACAATCTGTAACTATTTCGGCACAGTATGAAACTATACAACACGTAGTTTGAAAAACTTGAGCAAGACCAAGAACATTTTAATGTACTGTAGGTGACTCAAGTGGTTAGAGATTATTTAGGTTATATACACTGCCGTGGGCGTCGCCAGCCTTCAAAGAGTGTGTTTTTGTGTGCGTGGGGTCCAAGTGATTATATTATACTAAGTTATGATGTCATACTTATGATGACATCATACTTAGTGGTGGACAGCACTTGTAAAATTGTTTGTTAAGATTGATTACTAATAAACCGAGTGTGAGATCCGAAAATCTGAATAAAACTAATTGAATTGAGCAGAGTAAAAATTATCAGCCTTTATCACCTTGTGCAGCCTGGCCTTGGCCGCTATTCTTAAAGCCAACTAGGTCTAACAAATGCTTTTAAGAGCAAAGTGTTTCCTTTAAATATTGATGTCCAAAAGATTAGAATCTTTCGAGAAGCAAAAATCCACTGCCCTTTCCCTTGTAATGACTGCGCTGCTTGGTTGCGTCTTTTAACACACCTTTGAAGAATACTTATGGTTACGAAAAAAAAGATTCGCTTTTGCACCACTCAAGTGCAAAGAACTTTCATCTATGCTTTCAAATGTCAAGCGCTGTTGTTATTGTTACATCTAGGGAATCTTGATTGTTCTACAAAATGTCAGGGTGTTGAACGGACCCGTTTAGACGAGTAATTAGTTCATATTTCTACCTGATGAGTTGGCGCCTATGGCGGTTTTCGAAAATTTTTTAGTAAATACCAAATGGATTCCCGTTTTTGGATACTGTGATCCAAACACGCAGGATGCTGCTGTGGTTTGTGAAAAGAGGAAAAAAAACACGAGACGCTAGGCGAGTGTCTTCAGGCTTTTGAATATCGAGCAACATCCCAAGCTGTTTGGATCAAAATATCTAAACACGGAATCCGTTTGGTAATTTTTTCTTTTTTTTAAATGAGAACAAGTAAAAAGGCAGCAACTCAATAAACAGATTGATGAAATGAGCAATTATCCCGAAAATCATCAATTACCAATCAAAGACAAACTTAAGTGGATCGAACCCTGGTCAACAAAGCAAAGCCACTATTGTAAAGCTACAAGAATGACAACAAAATTAACTTTAACTTTTAGGTTGCGCCGTAGTTTTTTTTAATTAGGTTTCGAACAAGAAATTCTTCTTGTTTACCTAGGAACGGAACTCTTAGCCAAATTTTGGGATAATTGTCATGAAAGAACTTGTTGTAAGAAGTGAAGTCGCCAAAATGCTTTGCTCTAAGTTTTTTAATGATCAAATTTCTGAATTTGGCCGGAAATTCATTCCAACGCATAAAAGATGTAAGCAAATGAATTTGCCGGCTGAGTCACACACAACTGCTACATATTTTGAAGGCACAGTAAAACAAAGAATTAATGCATGTGACTTTAAAACTAAAAGGTTCGAAGCTTGAATAGTGGGTGTATTGGCCAGTATGAGTATTTTTCCGATAGACATCGATGTCATCTTAAGAAATTTTTAAATTAAGAAAATGAATGTTACCATCGGAAAAGCTGTCAACCGTGAATTTTAGGTTTTTGTCGAACTTCTTAAATTTAGATTTTTTAACTTGAATATCGAGTCTCAAGATGACATTTTTTGGTCAGTGTTTTATCCTTTACTTTTCCAAAGTGAACCAAGCTGTTGAATCAGAGTATTTACGCTTTCTGTGGGGAATTTTCCGTGTTGTGATGCTCTTATCCAATCATGGTTATTAGCTAATCAGAGCTAGCGAACGAGCCACCTTATTATATAAACACGTTTCTTTTTAGTCCAATCCTCCACATTTGAGGTAGTGGGCATTTTATTCCTAGTTTAAGATCTTTTTTGTCGTTTAGCAAAAAACAAAGCCAGAAAACAGCTTTATTTGTGAGCCAGTCTTGTATCATTAAATCTTACAATATAAATGAGGTCAATTTATGACCACATTTTTATCCTTCATAGGGTTTTAATTTCAACAGAATCATCACAGTTCAGGTTTGAAGACCATATTTTTAAAATAAACACAGCATCCTTATTTGGAGTCTTTCACCACTTCATAAAGCACCATCAAGATCAGTTTTCTCCTTAAGTTTACCGCATGGTAACAAAAAAATTTGTATCCATCAAGTTAAATTCAGTTTCTCATAGACTGAGTGCAGCAAAAATTATGGCTGCTATTTAAATAGAATAAAATGGACCAAATATAGGAGTTAAGATATTTTCAAAATCACACTTTCATTTGTTTTCGTCCATAGACTCTGCGCGGTTTTCCCTGCTAAAATGGTGACCATGATCTGACTGCATCAGGTGAGAAAGACTATTTTATACCATAATTTCTTTCTTTCCCATTCGAAGCTTGCTTTGGAAAAAGACATCCCAAAAATCGATATGACAGAAAAAAGGATTAATAACATACATTGTGTAACGTGCCAAGCTAGTGCTGAAGACAGACGCGCACTCTTTGAGGACCAGTTGTCATTTCTTTATTAATTCCTTCTCCTATCTTATCAGTTATCCAGTTTAATGTTTGAGAAACATGAGAGCTTAGAATGGTTAGAGCGTCTGACCGGTCATCAGAAGTTTGCGGGTTCGATCCCCTTCTGGGGCTCAGAAATCATTTTCTGAGTATCGAGCTTGGAGATTGTTCATCTACCTTATCATTTATCATTTTACATATTTTCATTTCTTACGGTAATCAAACTATGACAGTTTATAGGATTAAAATTTTCCTTCTTTAGAAATATTGATATAACTCTAAGTAGTCGAGTGTAAATGCCATAGTTTTCGAATAAATATATTCGCGCCTATTCATATATTTTTTCTGCCAAAGACGGGTTATGTTGTATTCATGACTCAAACATTACAGTGCGTTACAATAGGGCTTCCGGGTACCGACTTATATATAAGTACACCTGTATTTGCAAAAAGGTTGTCCAAAGATAGATAGATAGATAGATAGATAGATAGATAGATAGATAGATAGATAGATAGATAGATAGATAGATAGATAGATAGATAGATAGATAGATAGGTAGATATCATTAACAATTCAAATTATGTAACATACATTCTGTCGTTAGTAACTGGTTAGGTTACATGATTTTATTCAGGAGGAGATCATTATGATTCCATTTGTGTAAATATCCATGCACATTGGATTAAAATAATCGCGTAAGTCTACTATCACTTAAGTCCATTACCAGAGGACAAATAACTCTCTAGGTGGTTAAAATGGTCGGCATCAACTGTCCAAGTCCAAAGAACATATTTCTTTGGAAAGTTCAAATACTATCTCAATTGGCAGGGTCTCATTTGCATGTTTAAATAATCTGTATAAAATATTTGTTTTCAGCTGGAGTAAAACAGATTTCCCGCTAAACGAAATTTTGCACACGGTGTGGAATCTTTCTTCGTCTGTGTAAATTAGTTTGACCGGATAGCTCGAGAAACAATGAAATTAACTCCTCTCGGAAAATTCTGCTAAGTGAAAAGCCGGCTCTATTCCCCTTAATCACTTATATTTTATTCGGATTGACTTAGTAAGCAAATGAGATCCAGTCAATGAAGCATTTAAACTTACCGTAAAAATATGTTCTTTGGAATTCGACAGTTGATGCCTTCTTGTTTCTAGCCACCAAGAAATGTATCTTGTCCTTGGATAACTGTGGAGTTAAACGATTATTTTAATTAAATATCGATGGATATTTATACAAGTGAAATCATAAAGTATCTCCCCCTGAATGAAATCATGTAGCGTAACCAGCTACCTACGACAGTATGCATTTTACATAATTTGAATTGTTAATGACATGTGTTAATATCTATCTTTTTTTGAACAACCTTTTTGCAAACGGGTATACAAACGAGTGTGCAAACGGGTATGCAAGCGGTATGCAAACGGGTGTGCAAACGGGAAAATCGTATGTTAAAGGTATTAGCGATATTCAAAAATTACGCAATCTCGCTGGAGTACCTGGTAATGCTATCTTGGTGTCGGCAGATGTGATTGCATTATATCCCAGGATTCCACATGAAGATGGCTTAAAATATTTGTTTGAAAGACTAGAAAAGAGATAGGTTAAGCAGTTATCATTTGAGGATTTATACAAATGGCCAAATTTGTTCTCAAAAGTAACTTTTTTGAGTTTGATACTAAGGCTAGAAAAGAAATTTCTGGAACGGCCATTGGTACTAAATTTGCACTACCGTATGCCTGTATTTTTATGGATAGGGTTTAGACAGAGTTTTAGAGAAAGAGATAGTAAAACCTTGGCTCTGGCTTCGTTATATAGATGATATATTTTTTATTTGGACTTGGAGATAGGTAAAGCTTGCTGAATTTATGGGTCGATTGGACACGTTTCACCCTAACCTTAAATTTACATGGGAGTCGTTGAGATCATCTCTAAATTTTTTGGATGTGGCAGTTGGAATTGAGGGCAAAACTTTGCGACTGATGTTTGCTATAAACCGACTGACGGTCACCAGTTCTTGCATTATGAATCATCACATCCTATTCATATTAAAAGGTAAATTGTTTACAGCCAGGGTATTCGGACCAAGCGTATTTGTTCGAATTATCACTTATTTCTCGGTCATCTGGAGAAATTACGTGAATGGTTCATTAAGCTAGGTTACGCGACAGAAATGGTTGATAGCCAGCTGGATAAAGTGCGTTAATCTAATAGGGTTGAGAGGTCTAATATTAGCAAAACTAGTAACTCGGTTCCGCTTGTGGTAACTTACCATCCCCAGTCGGCGAGTTTTGGGGCGATTTTACACCATAAACGTTATTTGCTTTACGCCAATGAGGAAGTTTAAAAAATGCTTTACTTCGGTGCCTTTTTTTGGCGTTTAGAGCGGCCAGAAACCTTGGTAATGTTTTGGTTAGAGGTAAGGTTTATCCCATGGAGAGAGAAAAAGGTTCATACAAACGTGGTAAGAAAATATGTGCCACATGCTTGAATATTTGCCAAACCGACTTTTTTATTCGATCAGCGGATGGTTAGGTTTTTAAAACAGATCATCAATTGAATTGTTATGATAAATTTCTTGTTTATCTTTTGGCCTGTCGAGCGTGTGGTATACAATACGTGGGTCAGACTACCGGCAAGTTTCGTTATCGGTGGAACAATTATAAGGCTTGTGACGGTAGAGTTTGTAGGGAAGCCGACGTACCCTAGAACCATTTGCATGAGCATTTTATGGGAGAAAACCGTTAGGGTTTAGAAAAAGATGTTGAAATTACGTTAATAGATAAGACAGACCCATCTGATCCTACGAAACGCGAGGATTTATGGATTCATACATTGGGAACTATGGCTCCTAAGGGATTTAACATGGCCTTATTTTAATGCTAATTTTAGTTATTTTAACATTAGAGTTTATTAGAATTTGGAATTTATGTTAATTATATGTTTCAGTAGATATATAAGGGAGGTGTAATAGGTAGAAGTTTTACGGTGAACAAGACATGCAGTCGAAGTATTATTTGAGGTCTTCTTGATTAATCTATCTATCTATCTATCTATCTATCTATCTATCTATTAAATCATCAAAAGACTGATCGACTTAAAGTTAAAAATCATAAATCATCAATGCAAACTTTATTGAAAAAAGAAGAAACTTACGTTTCGGGGACCGACCCCTTCTTCAGCAGCTCAAACAGTTAAAGAATAGAGTCCTTATATACCTTAACGTTCTTCCTTAAATTTACATAAATTTCAAGCCTCCGTTACATTTAATCCCAGCAGAGCATAACATTTTAATTTTTCAATCCAAAAACCTTCCCTTGCTGTAGGATCCCAAACACCCGTAACATCAATAATTTTAAGAGATAAATCTTCCAACCGTATATGATCATCTTGAAAAAATGTGTATACAAGTGTTCCCCACAAATTCCCCTTTGTCCCCTTTCATATCGTCTCAAAGAGCTCTTATGTTTATTGGACGTTAACCTAAATGGTGTTGTTGTGCTCCCCACATATTGTTATTCACATCTTTTGCATGTTATTAGGTATACCACTCCTTGAGAGTCACAATCAAAGGAATGATTGATATAGAAAGACCACTTCTCTACATTACCCATAAATATAAACCCAGTTTCAACAAATTTACAAATTTTACAACTGGCCTTTCCACAGCAAAACATTCTCTTGGACCCCTCCACAATTGGTTGCATTTTTGCCCTCACCAAAACATCCTTCAAATTCTTCGCTCTCCTAAAACTTAATCTCGGAGTATCTGGCAAAAGCTTTTTAAGTGCAGTCACCAACTCAACCAAAGCTCGCAATTCTCAAAGGATACTATGCACTACGTGAAGTGCAGGATGAAAGTCCAAAGTCAAAACTAATCTATCCAAAATATCTGAATTTCTCTTTCCCGTCCCATTAAGCAAAACGTCTCGATCAAGACAATTAACTTTGCAAATCTGCTTCTCAACAAAACCCCTCTTATAACCCCTTTTCCACAAGAAACCTTTTAATTCTTTTTCCCTATATTTGTAAACATCTTCCGAATCGCAAATTCTTTTCAATCTCAGCGCCTGACTATATGGAATCGCTTTTTTAATATGTTGAGGATGGCACGATTTAAAATTCAAGTACTGATGTATGTCCGTCGGTTTATGGTAAAAATCAGTCCTAAACTTTCCACTATTAAAACTAATTATCACATCTAGAAAAGACATTTTTTCATTACCAATCTTCCACGTAAACTTGATAGATCTATGATATGAAATCAAGGCCAACAATAATTCATCCAATCTCTCCTGCAATGAAGCCATATCATAAATATGTCATCTAAGAATCGCCACCAAACCCATGTTTGGTGACGAAAGCCAGGGCAAATTTTGTTCATATTGCTGTTCCCAATTTTTGCCTAAAAACCCTTTCATTAAATTCAAAATTACTGTTGTCCAAAATCAACTTTGCCAAATTCAAGAGGTGCTCCGATGGGATCTCCACCTCACCATCATTAATTGCGTTTTTAAGAGCTTCCAAACCTTCTCAATGAGGTATATGTTGATATAATGCCAAAACAATTGTACAAATAGTAGGATTCCGAGAGGAACCACCCAGCTCTTTTAATTTTAAAAGGAAATCATTCGTATCTTTAATAATCGAAGGAATAAATCTACTAATGGTTGAATACAAAAATCCAAAAACTCAGAAATCCTTTCCGAAGCTGTTGCACAATTTTGAAATGACTGGCCGCCCTGGTACCTTTTCAAACCTCTTATGAATTTTCGGAAGTAAATAAAATCTCCTTAATCTTGGCCTCGGATTCAACAAATACTTTGTATTTCTACATTGGATCTTAAGCACATTGGAATTCGATCTTTTAATTGGAAAAAGTGTGAAAGACAGCAAACTGGTCGAAATATTACTCGGAGGTCGATGTGTGGGTGGGCCGGTGATATCAACTTCAAAAGCTGTTGGCGAATGTTGAGTTTGTGACTACCAGTAAAAGGCAATGCAATCGATAACTGCAATTTAGGCGTGTGATTTTTCACGAAGAACTTGAAAAATTTAAGAGCCTGTTTCTTCAAAATGGTTATCCGCAACATTTTATAGACAGTTTTATTTGCTCGTTTTTAAATAAAGTTTCCGACAAGCCTATTAAACCTCTCACAGCACTTAAATTGCAGTTATTGATTGTATTGCTATTTACTGGTAGTCAAAGACTTAAAATTCGCCAACAACTTTTGAATTTGATATCATCGGCCCACCCACACATCAACCTCCAAGTGATATTTCGACCAGTTTGCCGTCTGTGACACTTTGTCCGATTCAAAGAACGAATTCCAACGCGACTAAGTTCCAATGTCGTGTATAAATTTACGTGCCAACGCTGCTCCGCGTTGTATTTGGGTGAAACAACCTGAAATTTACACACCATGATCTGTGAACACCGAGGCATTTCGGCATACACAGGAAATGAGATCTCTCACCCCTCTTCTTTGTCCAGCATTTTAGCACATAAAAGAGAAATTGGACACCCGATTTCTATGACGACTTTTCAGCTTTGTCCAGTGCCCATTCAGAATTAGATACTCTTATTCGATAAAGTTTGTTAATCGTAAAAATAAATCTCTATCCCAACTTAAACATTAGGTCATTTCCTCTCATGTTGTTTTGATTACTTTTCTCCCTCACCTTAATCCCTGTTTTGACACACATTTACTATTCTCTCCTTGTCTCATCTCTATATTTGTAATCGTGTAGGTTATTTAAGGCGAAAATTTTCATGTAAACAGACACTCTGATGATATTGCTTGTAAAGTGACGAGAAATTAGTTCCTTATTAAAGTATTTTCCAAAGTATCCTGATGTGTTTATTTGCGATATGGGCTTCCTGAAAAGAATACTTCGTCAAATCTTGGGGATTTGTATACATTGAGTAAGAGGAATGATGATATGAGTCTTGGGAGCCTATTCAGCCTGGAAGAGTTGTTACAGAATTTTCATTGGTAAATACTTGTGTTCTTTACTAATGTTGTAGTTGTGCATAAGTAGGAATTTTAAACGATATAATTTATGATAAAGAATCTGCCTTGTGGATTTTGCCCTACTAAATGTATACAAAAGATCATTTACACGTAAAGTATGTGTTAAATTGATGAGAGCAACCAAGACAAAGCGGATGTCTAGCTGAACGGACTGTCATGGGTTATAGCATGCATCAGGCTTACAATGGGAACTTACAAAACGGCACGTACAAATTAAAACTGTCATTGTAAAATTGTCTGTTAAGGGGCCAATACAAATGCTTTTCCGTGATAGTGACCTCCATTTCTGACCATGGATCCAGTTTATCAACAGACTCTCGATGGACAATTACGATGGTTCTTACTAATTATTAGTACCCTTTTTCACTAGAACAATTAAGTTATCTCACTCTTTAATTTTTTACAGTTCCTTTTATAATCAAATTTTTTTGTGGTTAACGTTTACGGGGGTCACGTTCTTCAATTACGTTTGAATCCAACTGGATCGTGCTTTGTCTCATATCTTCTTTTTGATAAACTGGTCGGTTTTCTCTTCTCGACTCCATTTGTCATGATGTTAAGTATATTTTGTGTTTTGGGATTAGTCGTGGCTAAAACCAAGAGGTTATCATACGACTTAACCAGATCATTAATTTTCTCTACGCACTCATACTTGAATGCTTCATTAGGTCTTTGATCGTGGCATCCAGTGGCCTGAAGAAAGGGCAAAACAACTTCGAACGGGATTGTTTTATTTTTACCACGATATTTTTCAACCCAAAGAAGTGTTACTGATTCAGGATCAACCGGATTGGGGTAAATGGGGATAAATTTTGAAAACACAGCTCTCATTGCGTTTCCAGGTTCAGTAGGAAAGGTCGTCATGTTGACAATTTGCTTCATAGCGTTAAATGTTCTGTATAAGTGTTTACTCATTTTGAGGAGACATTCCTGAACTTTAAGATTACCAGAGCATTTGACATAGTCTTTGTTAGCATTGGCCCAATTTTCAACCATAGATGCCCAGTAATCCATGACTGTCATTGTTTCTTTGATAATCGACTTCTTCATCTGAAGTTCGCCCACAACGTGACGAATGGCACCTCTTGTGTGACATGCATCGGCGGCGTAAACAAGGGCTACACTCATCTAATAAAAAGCAGTATTTAATAGATAATTAGTGCGGAACATAGCATTATTGGATATAATAATGTTGTGTCTCTCAGTAATTATCTATCAAATAATTACTGACTTTTATCGAAACACATTATGTTTTCTTTGCACCATGTTGGCGAATGCAGTGTATAAAATTTTACAAACTCGACTTGCATAATTTTGCTCTCGGATTAGTTGATGTAATGTCGAGTGAAAACAATAGGTTTTGACGTGGGTCATTAATTATAAAGGAGATGCTATTGTCATACTAGTGTAGATAGCGTACTTGTATATTGTTTATAGAAGAATAGAGAGTAATTCACTTCATCATTTTGGATATGATACTTGTTTGTATTTTCCTATTTCTTACTTATTCATTCTGCGTAGAAAGGCTGAAAATTGTCTGATGTACACTTGTTCACGTTATCAGTATCAGTATAGTGGATCTTCTACTTCATGGTCACGAAATGTCGTATAACTACTTCCCCAATCGAATTTTCCTTTCTTTCCACAGCTTCATCCAAAAGTCAATGATGATAATGCGTTTATTATCAGAGTGCCGTCCGATAAATATAGCGCCGTATCATTCCTGATATTTGTAGCCAACTCAGTTGTTGGCGAACTTATGCAATAACATTTAAAATAGACAGCAGACAGAGTGACTTAGTGCACCTTAGAAGTGGAATCCAAATCAGTCTTACAGCAAGTTCATAGAAGTCCATATTTGCTGCATTATCAGATACAAATGATTGACAACAATAAAGGTGTTAAAGGTGTTGAAGGTTGTGCTCATTGTCGTTATTTAATAAAATGTGCAATCAACATGCTATGAACTGACTTTTTTCAAACGTTTACAAAGTCCTTCTTCAGCAGAACAAAAATAAAGGCAGTAGAGTACATTAAGATCTGGTAAACTAATCCAGAAATGCCCTTTAGAACTTCACTTATAAACATGTTTCACCCACCTTTTAGTGACGATGGGAAAAAAATTGTGTTTGTAAAGGTGCGGAAGGACATTAACAAATAAAGAGAACCTGTAGCATCTTCCGGAAGTAAAAATTGCAGAAAGCGGCATTCCTTATGTTTCGTACTGAGACTTGAAGTGAAGCGCGTGCAGAATTCGGCTTTGTGATTATAATCTTGATCCTGATGATCGTATTAATTGTTGAATAACCTTCTTTCTTTTAGATTTTGATCAGTGTCGAAGATAAGTGGTGAGGGGGCATTGATTCTTGGTAAACGATTTTGCCCTTCTACCTTCTCCCCCAATTCGTAGTAAAAGTGCAAAATTCGTATTTCTTAGGAGTTATGCAAGCATGCGAAAAATAATTTGTGTGAAAAATGGGGGACATTTTTGTCGTTTCATTCTGCATTATAAGAGTCATGGAAACAGGTATTCAATTAGCGTAAAAAGTTAAGAGGTTGGTAACTATTATATTCGAGGGCAGAATTCTAGCTTTCCAAGCAAATATCAATGCCCTTCATCAAAGAGTGTACCTTTTCATTCTCTAATGATGGGCATTTGCTAATAAAGTTAGAATTCTTTTCGATCAGTCAAAGCAGTTACCAAACTTTAAATGCTACCTGTTTATTGTCGATTGTTTATCAAGCTTCAGTCAATATAGACTCGGGAATCCACCTCAGGTTTCCCCAAATACGGTGGCTCCTTATTAAAATAAGCAAATGATAAAAAGTAATAAATACGTCTATATAAAATTAACAAATAATGAATAAAATTAACAAGAGCAACTTATACCGCAACGTAGTAACCAATCTGTATGGCATTTAATATAAAAAGTTTTCCACGTACGAGGATTCTCAGGATCATAAACATTAATTAAAGCATTTTTATAGTAAACAAGCAAGTCACTTTTAAACTTAGCTAAGCTAATGCAGTTTGATCTTAAATTGTCACTCAACAATTCCATATTCTACTTCCCCTTATAAAGTAACTAGATTGATGACACAGTTTTCTAGGAAATAGTATTTTCAATGTAATTAAACTGGGATTGTTAGAACTTCTAGTCCGACGATAAATTTCACGAACTAGATTCTCATCTTTGGTCACATTTACATATCCATTAATCACTTTAAAAAAAATTCATATCTAAATACCCATGCCAATAGGATATCTGCAACAGATCTAACTTCTGGAGTTTTGAAACATACGTTACTTCCGTGGTAAATGGTAAGCCAACTGCATACTTAGTAGTTCTTCTCTGTATCTTTTCGAGACACTTTATCAATTCAACTGATTGCAGACACCATACTTGCCACGCATAAGCAAGATGACTGCGCACCAATTGAAGATATAAAGACCAACCACCCTTTGGGTCATTCAAAACTGTCTACGCAGTACCCTACTTTTTATATTATTGATTGAATACTCAATTATTCTCACAGTTATCCTTTTTCCAACAAATGTTTAACATATTTTCCAGGACATAATTCTCCCTTAAAGTTTCTTAGCTCCTCGCTTGCCTACCAGACAAGAAAGTGAACGCGCCACCATTGCTTTTAATGGTTTTAATTTCAATAGTCAAGAGCTTTTAAGTCTGTAAACGAACATTCTCTCTTTTAGACATGAGCAAACACTTACCTCTGACATGTAGCTAAATACTTCAAGAGTGTAATTTGGATCAAAATTTCTTTCCACACTCCTCATTAGATCGCTGTATATCTTATCGTGGACTACCCTCAAGGATGCTATACCCTTTACTTGCGTTTTCTCTGAATTCCATCTCACAAGACGCTCAAGCCATTTAGCAAAGAGAATGTTCCTATTGGGTACATTTTTTACAAATTCATAACCACCAAGCTTTAATAAAGCATTTTGTTTCAACTCCTTGTAAAACTTTTCATTGAACTTGAACATCTATATCGAAAATAAAGGAATGATGCTCCACAGCTTACTCTACACAGCTGTCTTACTGGTGTGGCCAGATTAAAATAAGTGAGGGAGGTGTTCTGGGGTTCATATTGATGAAAGACAAATACTGCAAGGATTGGGAAAATTCATAGATTTATATTCATTAATCTTTTTCTAACTTTTCGTCAGAGAGCATTTTAGCTCTTTCTACTTTCGCGAAAATTTCACGCGTCAAGTCACATATGAAAATGTTATATTGATATGTGAAAAAATTTTAATTCCATTTGTGAAATGAAAATTTCACATGTGATATTAACTTTCACATGTGAATTTTGCTAATCATATGTGAAATATAGTTCATATACCTGCATTTAACATGTAAAATTTGAATCTATTTAGTTCACACATAAATTATGTATGTCTTGTGCAAAAATTTTCTGATATTTTTTTATAAATTTTCCTGAAATGAAATTTTCCTAAGGGCAGGCGATGATGGGAGAGTACCATTTCAAGAATGACTACAATTTCCCGAAATTCCACGTTTTAACTTCATGTATGAATGAATCTAGCCTATTATGCTTTTGAAAAATAGAGGATCCAGACCCTTCTTCCACACTAAACCTTGCCAAGGGTGTGCATTAGCAATAATACCCCTGGCACCTTTTAAAAATGTTGATGCTCAGATATCTATATCTCTTTCATGTTCCTTTTATTGCCTGATATGAAGTTAGGAGATCACTTGTCAAAACGTTTTCAATATCAGGGAAATTTGATTGGAAATTAAGAAATCATACGCTAAATTTATCAGATTGTTCAAACATTTAGAAATATAAAGTAAGACAGATATTAATACTAAAACGAAAGTTATAAAGATATAGGTACATATATTCCAAAAGCTGGGAGAAAAACAGAGATTTATCATCTAGGCGATTTTACACTTCGGGCTCAAATTTGTGATAATTTTTGTGAAATAGTTTTTGTGATCTTCGGCAGTTTTTGTGATCTTTGTTAATCTTTGCCTTAAATGGCCGAGGGACAATGTCGTTGAACTCCTCATTATTATATTTGTATTCATGGAGATTCCAAGTGGACACAGCTACTTCCAGCCGATCTTGATATTTAGTACTCGATTGTTTTACGAGCTCGTGCTCTGCATTCACAACCCGATTTTACATGACCTCTTTATGAAGAAGTCTAAAACTTAAGGTTTCGGATTAAGAGCCAAGGGTTTGGGTTAGGGGTATAGTGATGTCATGAGAGAATATTCATATGCTTATGAGGCAACATAGCTATATGGTTGCCGTCATAGACCTTCGAAGCACCTGCTTGAAGAACTTGACGACAAGATGATCAAACTGAGGAACACACAACACAATTACCTACAAGAAAAGGTTCTTGGTATGACATCTCACCTTGAAATACGCACTGGCAAGTTCTTGCATTTGATACGGAGATTTTAAATCTAGGTAAGGTAGCAAGTCGACAAAAAATTCACTCATTCCTGTAAACAGTTCAGGCATTGAGTATTTAAGAGAGTATCCATAAATGTTTGTATCAAGGACTTGTTCGGAAGGCCTTTCAAATACATCATTGATATAATGGTTATATGAAGCTGTTAATTCTCCTGACGTGGGTCCAATAAGGCCAACATCGTAATCTGATGTACACTTAGCAGATCCGTATGGCCTTGGAAAGCACACTTCTTTTGGAACTTTAATCTTGTGACTGATCTTGGTACAAGAAGTAAGCTTTTTATCGCTCTGAATAAAGAGCACGTAAGTGACATAAAGATACCGAGCATCCGTTATTACAAGAAGATTACCACATTCTCCAGTTTCCGGGTTTCTGAATTTCATGTTATTCTTAATAGTTGTCCAGTCGGGGTTGCGAAGAAAGAAACGCTGGGCTCGTAAAGCTGTTTTCTAAAAACAAAATCAATTGACATTAGGCAAAGTGAATTGCATTGGTGGAGATAATCCATGGGATAGAGCATAAAAATTAGAAAATTTGAGTATAGCATGAAATTTCCAATTTCTATTTCATCTTGATTTAACCCTTTCCAGTCTGCAAGGGGGAAACCAATTTTGAGTCATTTCATTTGTATAACATTTAAGGTCTTGCAATTATAAGCTCAAGCTATGACTTCAAAAATTTTGTGCCGAATCTTTGAATAAATTTCTAATTTGTCTTATGTAAAAATATGTTGTAATGGTAGCGAAAAGTTTAAATTAGTTGAAGTTTGGGTTTTTAGAATTTTTTTCATTCAACCAAGTCTTACGTAGTAGCACAATGATTTCGGCGTTAATACTCGCAGCAGAGGTACAGCTCTGTGCATGCTTTAATAATTACAGTTGTTATATAAAAAATATTTTGAGTTTGAAATTTTTCTGTTCCTTCTATGGATGTTAGAACGTGACGACAGTTTCTTATCGTCAAAGATAGCCCTTGTACATTTTCATGTTTGTGCTGGTGTGAGGAATTTTTTCCCAAGACAATGGAATGATCTCGTAGCTATGGTAATGAGCTTTTACACCAAGTAAAGATCGACAGTCGTACCTTTCGAAAGTGTAATTGTTGCTGCTAAGTTTTCGATTGTAATCATGCGTTTCTGCTCAACATCTATGACATTAGAAAAAACTGTAGAGGAGATACTAGAGTATAGGACCGTAAGACACACTGAACTACTAGCCAGTGTTTTCTTTTAGTAGACAGTCAATGAGAAAAAATCCAAGTTGACCACCACTTACCGAAAATAAGAGCAAGTTTCCTAATAATTTTAGTTTATTTTTTATAGTTCAATTTCTAATTTTTAGTCCAATATTGCATGAAAAAGGACATGGATTAATGATTTTAAGGCTTTTGAAAATAAGTGGGGAATACCATTTTATTTACTATCAGCAGACAGAAGGATATCCAATCAAATTCACAGAATTGTGATAGACAATATTATCATAAAACAATAAATGAATATCCGTTTTGGTAAGATTTCACTTATTATGTGCTTGAAATATAATCACTTTCTGGTTAAGTGAGATGTTACTATATGATACCATCTTGTTTTATTAACTATGGTTTTGAAAATAACTTCATATGCAAGCACGGCGGAGAGGAATTACGAAGGGGGGGCAGCTTGAGATAATACAGCATTTCGTATGCTTCTCTGGGAAACTTCACAAGTATTTTAAAGCGTAGTTGTTTCAACAATACATTTGGAAAAATGTGGGGGCTACAGGTCCCGCACTCCCCCCGGCTTCACCGTCCCTGATATAAGATTCATCAAGAGATTAATGTAATTTGGAAAAGCAACGTTTTAGTCAAAATATAGTACGGCTAATTTGTTCTATACGTTTATTTTTGAAGGCTTTTAATGACTTGTTAAAACATTCGCCCCTGTCCCAGCAACTAGATCAGGTTGTCTAGTCTATGAACTATTTAATTAATTTAATTATTTCACAAATCCTTATCTGACATATGCTGCCAGTCAAATTATATGGCATGCAGCAAGCTGTCTTGCTTAAAACATCTGTTTGGTCCCTAGAAGAATTTAAAATATAAACCAATCAATACTGAAACGTTCAGCACAAGTTTTGTCCAAACATCAACAATGATTGAAAGATTAACAGCTTTGTCCTTCTGAGTATGCATACATTGTAAAACAGCATTTTTACATATTTGTACTTCACGTCTTAGAAAATTTAGAAAGCAGATATGATTAATCTTTGCGTAGGTAGGGGACATCTAAATCTTCTTTGATGCCCATGACCTCCATTAGCCTTGATCTTGATATTTAACATTGGCAATTAATTTGTCAAGAACAACAATCATTATGGACAACACAAATTTCCATCACCAATGCTTGAAAAGTATTTCAAGATTTTACTCGAAATACTTGTACGCAACAAATCCTCACCCACCCTTTCTATAAATTTCTCGAGAATCCAAGTAAAATTGATAAATTTTCGAAAAAGTCAAAAACACAAACTGTCCTTACTATAACTGAAGAGTGACTGTAATAAAGAAAACACAACATTTGGCCACAAATATGAACAACTCAAACTGGAAATTATTTTATATTTAAACTGCTTGTCGTCATGTTTACGTTTAAAAGTTCGATTCTGATTTAGTGAAACAAAATGATGGGTAAGAATAACCTTCCACGGTTTAATAAATGATAAAAGATCCATTCTGATAATTCTACTGCTAAACAATGGATGCTCGTATCGAGACCCTGTATTAGTTGCGATCTTCAGAAATTTCGAGTCTTTCTCCAATCAAAATTTTCACTTATTTTGCTTTAAAGAAAGATTTTTAATTTGATGGCCAGGCATTCCGTCCTAAAATAGGAACATTCTCAAAGGTTACTAGTCAGATACCAGCATTACGGACAGTTAATGATTGAATTTCCTTTCTTTTGATATTTTTTGTTCTAAAAAACTAGTAAATTTTACATAATCTCAAAGTCGGCTACAAATGCCTATTAAATATGTTATGATGAAGATTTATGCTAATTATTCATTTGGAGGTACAAGACATTGGTGGCCAAGATGAAACGAACTACGAAACCGACGAAATAAACAAAGAAAACATGTACGATTTCTGAATATCTATTGTTGACCAAAAATTAAAAAAAAAAAAAAATAATATACAACAAAATACGAGAAGAAAACCTTATGCAAGTTTTGTAAAAAGAGGAAGGAGTAAGGATAAGTAAAAGAAGTACTTTTTTCCTCTGTAAAACTTTCGTGAAAAAGAAAAATGGTGTAGCGTATAAATCTTACGGATATTCAACGAAGCACATAACATCTCTCCAACAATTAACCATTAACGCTGTCCAGTTAAATACTACAAAAGATTCAAAAGCCATCATCCTGCAGAGGTTAATGAACCAGAATCTTCATTCTACTTTACAAATAAACACCAGCAAAATCCAGGCGATAATATTTTGTACAAGAAATCTCCCTTAAGGAAGAATGGAGCCAGTAAACTAGTTTTGAAAGCTCCTCAAAAAAATTCCGTTCGCAGAACTTGTATTTCGAAGCTACTGGATTTAGACGTACTTGTAATTGTGTAGCTCATGCATGTGGTTGCCAGAAAGTGAAAAGTCTCAAGATTTATACAAATCAGAGGGCCGCGATACGATTTTAATAGTGGGAAGGCCAGAATATATCTTCAAATATGCATTTTCGCGGGATTTTCCTTGTAAAATATGAAAAAAAGTTAAGGGGAAAAATGACCAGATTTTATATGTAAAAAGTGATGTATCAATTTAAACGTTTATCAGATATACATACACCCTGAAAATACAAAGGCCATTAAAGCTACTACTTTTTTGCTCATGTTGATATCATTCCTGTCTGTCGTAGAAGAAAACTACTTTCAGATATTCTGCATTGGAAACGAAATTGATTCTATTAACTGTATACAAACAACAACCTGGTTTCTATCTTGCTACACTTCTTAATCCTTGCTACACTCGTAGCACGTGGAAACCAAACTGGCTTTGAGAAACAGCTGGCTGTTTATACAAGTGAAAATGTCTGTTGTTTTGTTCTTTTTCGTGACATTTCCAAACAATAGAATCACAAGAGCTATAATTATCTTTTTTACACTGCTGTTCATTTTCGATAATTGTTAAGCTACTGAAATTTAAAATTAATCATATAAAAACAAAACATTTCTCTGCAAAATAGTGAGGGAGCCATGACCCCCGCGCACCCCCCCGGTGGCGTGGCCCCTGCAAATCAGCATCTATTCAACTTCATCTATTCAACTTCATCTATTCAACTTCATCTATTCAACTGCGAAGAATGTCATTTACACTTGGTCGCTTAGCAAATGCCCTGACACCAAGCGAGTCCCCTTTCGTCTTTTGTTCATATTCATCAGAAAGTACAAAAACCAAACGTTGCTGCAAAAAGTGAACAATCGGCCAATGCATATTCCAAGGAGCTAAGTTATAGAACTGCTATTTCACGTCGTGAATTATTCAGCTCCTAAGATGGTCCTCAAAAGTGAAACCAGTCGCAAGCACCAAGGAAGCCATTTCGTTTACCGGTTTTAAATCATTCACTGGTTTCATGTGATCAAACGATGTGAACAACTTGCAAGAGATCCATACAAGTGAAAAAAGAACGAGACCAAATTGAGTTGCTTAAATACGCACCTAAGTAACCTAAGTAAGGTTTGGTCAACAACATACCAGTCCCCAAGCTTGCACACGGGATTCTTGAGTGAGCGGAAGCCATGTATAGATACCTATGTCTATGTCTATGTCCATGTCCATGTCCATCTCCATATCCACGTCCATGCCAATATCCATGTCCATGTCCAAGTCCATCTCTATCTATCTACCTACCTACCCACCTATCTATCTATATAAATATTTATAACTAGAAATACGTGCACGTAGCAACCACTGGCCCACCCATCCAATATCTCTCTCGAGAATCCAAGTAACATTGATAATTCTCCAAAATTGTCAAAAAGACAAATCCTCTATACTATAACTGGAAAAGGGTACGCAATACAAGAAAAACACAAGATTTGGACACTGTAACAAATTCTGTCGAGCATGTAAATATCGAGAAACTTTTGTGTGACATACCTAAGCATATGTGGGTGTCGTTGCGTGTTTGCGCGTTTTTAGAGTTTTCGTTAGATTGACAAAGGCGAGAAACGTCAGACACCGGGAAGGATGCTGAGAATAAAAATCTAACAAAATATCGCTCGAGAATCCAAGTAACATGGATAATTTTCCAACTTGTCAGAAAAATCGTCCTTACTATAACTGGAAGACGGAATGAAATAATAATAATAAAGATAATAAAAAACACACACAATTCGGCCTCAAATCAAGAACCTACATAGCTTATATTTAAATTGTTTGTCGTCATATTTATGATTAAAATTTCGATTAAGTTTTATTAAAACAAAGCGTTTGGTGAGAATAACCTTAAATGGTTTAATGAATGTTAAGAGATCTGTTCTGACAATTCTACTGCTAAACAAGGGATGTTCGTATCAAGACAGTGTATTAGTTGCGATCTTGAGGTATTTCGAGTCGTTCTCTGGTCAAACTTTTCACTCATGTTGCTATAAAGAAAGACTTTTTATTATTATTGTATGGCCAGGCTTTTCGTCTTAAAATTTGAGCATCCTCAAAGGTTACCGGTTCGGCGATAATATTTTGTACAAAAAGTCTCTCTTGAGGAAGAATGAAGTCGGGAAGCCACTTTTGAAAGCTGCTCAAAACAATTCCGTTCGCAGAACTTGTGTTTCAAATATTTCGATTCAGACTTACCTGTGATTGTGTAGCTCAGGTAAGTGGTTACCAGAACGTGAAAAATCTCGAGATTTATACAATTATATACGTATATATTTATATACGTATGCATTTATATACGTATGCATTTATATACGTATGTATTCATATACGTATGCATTCATATATGTATGCATTTATATACGTATGCATTTATATACGTATGCATTTATATACGTATGCATTTATATACGTATGCATTTATATACGTATGCATTTATATACGTATGCATTTATATACGTATGCATTTATATACGTATGCATTTATATACGTATGTATTTATATACGTATGCATTTATATACGTATGCATTTATATACGTATGCATTTATATGGGTATGCATTTATATGGGTATGCATTTATATGGGTATGCACTTATATGGGTATGCATTTATATGGGTATGCATTTATATGGGTATGCATGTATATGGGTATGCATTTATATATGTATATTTATATATGTGTATTTATATATGTGTATTTATATATGTAATTATATTTATATCTATATTTATATCTATATACTTATATGTATATATGTGTATATACAGCAAATTGCAAAAATTATGGCACAAAACATATCAGCATATGAACATATCAAGACCATTGTATTTTCATTTTATTCTCACTTTAACGGCCAGTGAAGATGCTATGTGTTTTTTAGTACATTTGTTGGCCAGTCTGATGTTTGAAGGTTGATTAAAGTATTCATAGTTACAGATTTACCTATACATGCTTTTTTACAATATGTTAAGGTTTGCCAAAATTTATGCAATTTGCAGTATATATATATATATATATATTAAATAATATAATATATAAATATATAATAATAAATATATCTAAATATATTTATATATATTTATATATATTTATATAAATATATATGTATATATATGTATATATTTATATATATATATATATATATATATATATATATATAATTAATATATATAATTATTAATATGTATATAAATATTAATATATATATTTTTATAAATATGTATATTTATTTATATATTTACAGGGAGTGAGCAAAAAAAAATGGCCATCCCAAATAATTATAGTTAACGTAAAATAATCATCACAAGATGAACAGACGTTATTAAGAATGATCGTTTTAGGATGCATGCGTCTAAATAATTTCAAATATCATTTCAAATCTTAATTTTAATAACCGGTTTTTGAAATTCGCAAACGTTACGCAGTTTTTAATTATAATATAGTTTACAAATTCCTGGTACATCTCTGATGTTCTTCATTTTGACTTCATTTTGACTTCATTTTGACACTTCATTTTGTTCGCACAATCGCCAATAAAGTTTATTTACAATTTACTACAGGCAACAACAGTAACTCAAGTACATACCTAATGTATGTACCATTTAATACCTAGCTGGCACTCTTTTCAATTTGATCACAGCTTTGCATAAACAAAGCATGCTTTCAATAAGCTCGTGCAAGTATTCTTTGGTGATTGATTGTAATCTATTTTTGATTACTGTAAAAAGTTTGTTTTCATTTTCCAACTTTTCATCACTTGTTAATCAGTCCAACTCAGCCCATAAATTCTCAATGGAAATTTTTGGTATCAAACGTCATTTACAAGGCTGAATTATCGACAACGGACAACGCAGACAGGAAACAATATATTGGTATGACATCTTGTGAGTTCAAAACACGGTATAGGAACTACACAAAAATTTTCCGGGACAAAAAGTACGCCAACGAAATAGAATTATCTAAGCATGTATGGGAACTTAAGAAAACCTGCCGAAATTATGAAATAAAATGGTCTATTTTGAAAAGCTTCCCCGCACAAAAAGAAGGAACGAAGCGTTGCATCCTTTGCTTGGAAGAAAAGCTGCAAATTCCCAAGACGAACAAAGCGAATTTGTTAAACAAAAGATCGGAAATCATTTCTAAATGCCGACATGTCAACACTACTACTTATGGAATGCACAGCGCAAACGGAAGTTTATATGTTGAATGTGTGAGAGCTTGGAAATATCTTAAGATGATAGATGAATGATCGTCAAGCCTTATACTTAAAAAAACGATTTCTGAGCCCCAGACGGGGATAGAACCCGTAACCTTCTGATGACCGGTGAGGAGGTTGTGGGTTCGATCCCCGTATGTAGCTCAATCGTTTTTTTTGTATAGGGCTTGACGATCATTCATCTATCAGCAAACGGAAGTAATGACCTGCACCTATAGTTAAATCTGGGACAGCATAAAAGGGATGGTTGTAATTGATTCATTCTCAGTTGCCTGATGATTGCTTAGCAGCGTGAAACTTTAAGTAGCGAAGTAAAGGACATTTTTAGTTAATATTCATACATATATATATATATATATATATATATATATATATATCAATAGACTTTTTTAAAAATGAAAGTTTTACCTCCAGTGGCTTTCAGAGTGCTCAATACTAAAGCAGAGCAATGATAAAACATTTAATTCAAAACATTGGATATGTACAAATTAAAAAACTGAAATACGGTTACTCGAGTTTCACGCTCGAAGCGATCAGACTAAAAGCGGATTAAAAATTATAAGGGTTTAAAATTCGATCAAAAGATTGAGAGTAATTCTCAATCTACACAATGTAAAGTATTACCCGTACAGAAAATCGGAAACCCCCCATTATATATTGATGTGCAATCCGATCACCCGCCATCTGTACTGAAACACATGTCTAAGTCAATTAGTAGAATTTCCTATACATAATGAGGCCTTAAAGTCAAGCGGTTTCCTCCAGCCTTTACCTTATATGAAGCCAAAACAACGTAGTAAGAAAAATAGGCCTAGAAACATTCTATGGTTCTACCCACCGTTCAGCAGGATCGTTAAGACCAATGGGGGAAAGCATTTTCCAGTTAACAACCCATAGCGCCGGATATTCAATCGAGGGACGATCAAGGTCAGCTATAGCTGTATGCAAAATATGAAATGTATAATAAACAACCACAATTCAAAAGTCCTAAGAAACACGGAAGCCTCGGAAAAAAGTGCAATTGCCGAGTGAAACCAAATTGCCCACTCGATGGTAAGTGCTTGACACAAAACCTCGTTTACAAAGCCAATGTATTCCCAGAAAACCAAGAACCGAATACGTATATAGGCATGACAGAAGCAGAATTCAAGAAAAGATTTCTTAACCACCAACAGTCATTCAACAATAAGAAATATGCATTAAGCACAGCGCTTTCTAAATACATATGGGAATTAAAAGAAGCAAAAACGAAGTATATACAATTAAATGGTCAATTTTAAAACGAGCGAATCGGTATAGAAGTAGAAGGAAACAATGCAACTTTTGTCTAGCGGAGAAACTTTGCATTTTAAAAGCAGGATTACATACTTTGAACAAAAGAACTGAGCTCTTAACTAAGTGTAGGCACGAAAATAAGTTTTATGTAGCGAATTTTAAACCCTTGTAATTTTAACCCGCTTTTAATCTGATGATCACTTCGAGCATGAAACTCGAGTAACCAAATTTTAGTTTTTTAATTTGTACATATCCAATGTTTTGAATTAAATGTTTTATATATATATATATATGTATATAAAGGTTGACAAAGGTTGACCAAGTATGACAAAGCTAGACAAAGGTTGCATTGTTTCCCTCCACTTCTATGCACATTCACTCGTTTTAAAATTAACCATTGTTTGCTGTCGCTACTTTGAGTTTCACGCGCTTAGGCGATCATCAGGCAAATGATCTGTCAGTTACCTGATGATCGCCTCAACGAGTGAAACTCAGAGTATCGACAGCAAACAAAAATTTGCCTTTGATTTCCGTTTTTGTTCTGCCTATTATGGTATTGGGCGCTCTATATATCCATGCCATACCTGTGACACTTTTGTAACATTTAGTCGGTTTATATATATATATATATATATATATATATGTATATATGTATATATAAACAAACAAATAGAACTTTTCTCCCTAGTCACCATACGTGTAAAAGGACTCCATGCACGTCGAGATTAGTGCCCTCGCCCTAACGGGTTTTCGGGAATTCGCACCGCGCCTCGTGTGGTGGGCGAGGAGATAATTCTATACATATATCCTCAGAATTTTCATATATCCTCAGAACTCTGTTGTTCGACAGTAATAATCACATCCTTTTGCATCCCCCGGTTATTTAGTGTTAGTATCATGATATGTATACGAGCAACACAATACTATTCAATCAACAACCAACAGAGGATATTTTTATTTCATAATTCGGTCAGTACATTCGGTCTTACGGATTATTTGCCTCGTGTTTCCTTCTCTAGGTATCTACTTTTAGAAAGATTATACAAACTTTTTACTTAATTGCAACCCAATTAAGATAAAAATATACTAGACTTTATTGTCTACCAAAATAAATTCATCAGTTTCCGCAAAATACCAGACTCAACCTTCCGAACTTATTTCCGCCCTAAAATTTACTTTCACCACAAAAATCTTTGCCGTGATGTTTCGCCAAATAATTTTGCCACGATGTTTTAACAAACTTTTCCCGTGATGTTTCAACAAACTTTTGCTGTGTTGATACCACAAACTTACCATGATGTTTCAAATTTTTTTCGTGATACATACCAATACATTATTTCAGTGTCGCTGAATGCTTAATTGAAAATACATACGATTTGTAGGCCGTGCCAGTTTTTCTTTTTTAAGAAAGTTTAACACATAGAAAAATACGTTTTTTACTTCCCTTTACTCGTTTCTCTTTGCACAAAAGTTGTACCAGGTTTGCTTGTCATATTTTGCTTTCTGTTTGGCACTTTCCGATTTTGGTTCAGCAATAAAAATGTAGAACTCGTTTATGTAAGTATGTAGAACGTATGTTCATAACAATGTAGAACTCGTACTTCTAGTAAGTAATAATAGGAGAAAGTCTTATCATTTTACGTGGAATCGCTTAAAAAATTGAGAAGAAAGCTGGTTAATGCCTCGCTTGTTGTACGATACCAGAAGAGTCTAGGGCATGCTGGATTAGCTCTGTTAAAACATCAATCAATGAAGTGGCAAAAAGCTTTAATACGTTAAGAATTATCCCAGTCTCATAATATTCTACGAAAAGTGGGCTGTTCTCGACATAAATTCAATCAACTCAAAATAGAAGACAAGTTACTCCTTCTCTTTCATCGTTAAATTGGAAGATCTTTGATAGAACTACCACTGGCAAAACAATTTGAGTGAGTTGAATTAACGAATTCCCAATGTTTTTGCGCTTTTTAAAATTAACCTGAAATTTAAATTGTCCGAACCTCTAGTGACGAAACAAAATTTGAAGTTCGGAGATGCTTGACAATTCAAGTTAAGAAGGAAAATTTTGAAAGCTCTCGATTGTTACAATAATTCAAACTTCTTAAGATCGCAATGAAAGAATTTTACTGTAAAGAAAACAAAATATATTTTAGGCATCTAAGAATTGAGGCCACGAGTTTTTTAAATTTTATTTTCAGAATGGAGAGACGAAATCAAGATTATTCCTTTAAAATCAACTGTGATGTCTGCATATGTGTGTCATATTCAAGTTAAGCAGTTAATATTAAAAGTGCTATGTTAGACAAGCATGTTAGTTTGACCTTGTTTGTGATTAATCTATTCATAATTTTATTTTTTATTGCAATTTTGCTGTTCACAAATGGTAAGGTCATTCTAAGTGTTACGTGCCGATCGAATGGAAACGCGCACACTCTGAGATCCAGTGCAAATCTAACTTTATTCTTTTTCCAAACTCTCTTTTTATCTTTGTTATATTACTATTTTTATATTTTTAATTTCCTCCGAGTAATTAAGTTAACATAAAGATCACACAGACAGGATACACAGTAATTAACACATTTTACACTCATGTTTACCGCTTGTCTGAAATATTGGCAGACATTGAACAGTTACATAAGTGGGAAGAGAGTTGAACCGTATCTTTCTATCATATTAACAGTTGTGCCCGGCATTTGTTTACTATTCGTGCTGGTGATAATACTGTAAAAAGAAACTATAAAAACATTGATGTATCAGCTTGTAGGGCTTCTTGAATGTAACAGGTTCCCCCTACCTTTTTTGCTTTTTTCTTCTCAAAATTATAAATAAAATCGTAATTTTATTAGGACATCAAACCCTTATAAAACATCAAATTTCTAAAGATTACCTATTGGAACAACAGATTATTTAATAGCTTAAAGTATACATGAATTGAAAAATAACTTTGTTTGAAATTCCTTCTTTGAAAGAAATTTTCCAATACCACCAATCGTTCTTGAATACATTAAAGTTTGTTTGATATGAAAATAATACTCTGCACAAGTTACATTGCAAAATAATGCAATGTAGTAATGCAAATATCACAATTGTCAACAAAAGAATTCCCCTGAAAACGTACTTGGTAAATTTGTCCTATTCATAGAATAAAACAAAGTTTTGACTAATATCATGAAATATTCTAAAAGATATATTTCAATCGTCAATTCAACTGATCTGAAAAACTGTTCGACCAAATCATACGGAACTTGAACGATCACGAGAAATCATTTGCTTATGCATTGGCATGATAAAGTTTTTTACATTTTTAATGATAGTTTGTCACTCTTTTGAAAACAAATTTGATGGAAAAAGATATTGTGTGGAAGAAAAAGGCATTAATTTTGACTAACAACAGGAATACTTAAATCAGACTACATAAAAGAAAATTAGACCAACCTCAAACTTTTCAAAATTTGGTGGTTTAAAATAGTCTTCAAACTGAGGTTTTAAGAATGCTTGGTTTGGTAACGTTGGTTGCAAGCCAAAGTACTTTACAATGCATTGCTTGAACCATTCCACATCTGCTAGATCATCTTCTGTCTCTATCTCACTATTTAAAGAAAGTACATTTATTTTGTATATGCACATAATAACCAATATTAGAAAAGAAAAAGAATGAAGTGCCTGAGAAAAAGGTATTTAATAATTTATGGGTTGAACGTTGGGCATTTTGTTCCGCATAAAAATACAAAAGACGTCAGGGTCATCTTACGCGTAGAACGGTTTAATATAAAACAATTACTCACAAACAAGTATTCTGCGTTAAACAGATTAAAAGCTTTGTCACTATACTCTTGCTAACCTGTTTATGTAAATCCACAATAATAGGATATTAATTTAAGTAAGAATTTGTTTCAAAGAATTTATTTTATTTACCAAATACATAAGTGAGATGTTTTTCCTGAAATGCTTATTTTTAGAGTGTCTGAGAATTGTTAGTTCACGGATTGTGTTTTGTTTTATATTACTCCAGTAATTTTTTTACATGATGCGTTTTTAATAAAGATTAACAATATTACGTCTAGAAATTAGCATTATCTTGAGTTTTCTTTGTAATACGATTTTTTAATTTGGGCCACAAAAATGAGAATCAAAATGTTTTCTGGTTATTCCCATTTACTGGATTACAACTGACAACTTTCACATAATTATAAAGTTGGAATTTAATTGATAATTATTCCCGAAGAATTTGGGTAGTTTGAAGGAAAAGATAGAAAGAACAACCTGGCCACAGAACTCCTGGATTGGTTATCGATCCGATTATTATTTAATCCTACTAGGTGTGTAGTCTTAAAGATTCGTCAGGCAACTCAGTAGTTGATAACTTCGGTCGCATGTCATAGTATTCAACAAATATGGTAAATTTTAAAGTGGAACGTCGATATTTTACTATTAACGGAGAAATTGTAATCAAATTTAGGATAGACAAGCTGACAGAATGTAAAAATAGAATAAAAAGTTTAAACACAGGTTATTTTCCTATATCAACAATTTGTAAGAAAAAGTTCTTAATATTCTTCTACGGTTTCTAATCATGTTTTCGAAAACAAAACTTGTGAATTTTTTTGGAAAATCCCTCCGCTCTCAACTTAATTCTTCTCGAGTAAAATCAACATTTATACACGTTCAGACGTATCTAAACACTTTCGATATTTCCTAAAGTGAAAAGATGTCATGCCATTTAAGATAGTATCCAAGCTTAAAATCTGGTTAGATTACACCTGGACAGAATTTAAAAAACTGGGTAAACAATGAAGGAAATGTTTGAATGCCAGAATCTTATATTTTTCAGACCCGACCCTTCTGGAACCAGTTGTGAAAAATGTAAGTCTAGGAATTCCAGTTAGGAAACGAACCCTAGACCCTGCCGATCTGTTCGGAGGGTAGCGGGCTCGATTCCCAGTCCGAGGCTCAAGGATTGCATTTTTGCATTTGGTCTCGTTTGGGTCTTAAAAGCATAAGATTCTGACACTCCGTAATTTCCTACATCATATAAAAATTCTATTTCATTTGATCGATTCTAAATGCCAAGTATTCTTTGAAAAATAGAGTAAACCACTCATCTGGTCATCAAGTATGCAAATTGATGCTGGAAACCCCAATGGTTGGAATCGAATTTATGTAGAAGGTAATGGCCGGAAAAACCTTGTACATTCTAGTTAAATGTCTGTTGATACTTGTTCATCGACGCCACTGTTCCTAAATGAATGTTAAATTTCCACCGGCCTTGACACAGAATATATACCTTACTGCAACGATGTTGTAGGATTAACAAGGAAAGTCGGACGGGATTATGAACTAATAATATTTAAAAATGGAATCAGTAATTCAAACTCTTACCTCGTCTCATCGCACTTTTTCATTTCCAACGCACTCAAACATGGAGATACACTTGTAGAGACCGGAATGACGTTTGCTTTAATAACAGAGACCTGTATGAGACAATTTTTCTGTAATCGGCAAATGTTTGTAAAAGCATTTTCGCACACAGATTGTAAAACAGCTCTATCGGAAGAATATTTTTTTCTATTAATGATCATTATCGGCGATGATATCTGTCTGTGTCCTTTAGCGCCTCTGATAACATATTTGGCTTTTCCCTTTCGATTCCATACCTAACTTTAATATTTTACTCTGGCTAACGCCAGACTATTTTACTCGTCAAGATTAGACCTCTTGGACAGGAAAAAAGTTAAAAACAATCTCCCTAATCCTTTCGGGTTTATGCCTGACTTTGTTACTTTACTCTGGCTAACACACAGACAATTTCACTCTTCAAGGGGAGACCTCTTGGACAGGAAAGAGTTATGTTTTCTTCTTCAAGCTCAAACCTTATGCAACAGTCTACCGTAAGCCACAAATATTTGTTTCTTTTTCTCATTTGTAGACGTTGCCTAGGCTGAGGCAAAATTTATGGAAACGAAATTGCTGTGTCCAAGGTCTTAAGCACATGATAAGTTCGACTTCTGAAACAGTTAAGTTTAACCATTTCAATTTAGGTGCACAAAAATTATTAAGTTTGTCAAAATTCGACGTGGTCTTAGACGTCAAAATTTTAATATACCGTACCGAACATATGAGCTTATGTCCGAGAAATTGAGGCAAGTTTGAAATTCGATACATGACAACACCTAATAAGCAACTTCCTTTCAAGTTTCGCGGTCTTTTTAAGTTAATTAATCGACATGGACGGGAATATATTATATGGCTATAAATTTATTGTTTTCGAGTGAATAACTAAATATTCTCCAAAAATGATATCATCCGAACATATATGCAGTTACAAGACTCTTACAGTTCTTGCAGCTGTTTTAATCCCTGAATTATATAAAAGTTAGCTCAAGGAAATAAATTTAATCTTTTACGTTTTAATGTTAGGTAATGGTAGTATCCAAGTGTCTAAAACATCAAATATCACAAGATTTACGTTTAAACGACGTTTGGCATGCAGTAGATCAATTGAGTTTATATGCCGAATATTCCGTCCACCCTGGCTTTAACTTTCATGCTTTAGTTAGACATTGAGGGTATGAGAGCTCGATTACTCGAAAGCAATTTTTCTTTGATACCTAGTTTAATCACTCTCAAAAATAATTCCCTCGCCCACCCCGCTAAGCGCGGTGCAAAAGGGCGAAGGCCCGAGCGGGCGAGGGTACTGATCTTGATGTGCTTGGAATCCTGTTACACGTGTGGTTACTAGGGAGAAAAATTTTCGCTCTGTGTATGTATCTTTCTATATATATATGGATATATATATATATATATATATATATCCATGGATTCTGGTCACTCAAAAATGACGTGTGCCAGCTCGGGGACTGGTATGGTGTTGAACAAACCGTACTTAGGTACCGTATTGAAGCAAAACGATTTGGTGTCGTTATTTTTTCCCTTGTATGGATCTCTCGCAACTTATTTTCATTATTTGAACACTGAAGCCAGTAAATGATTTAAGACCGACAAAGGAAACGGCTTTTTTGGTGCCTGCGGCTGGTTTCGCCACCTCAGTAACTGGACAATTTATGACTTGACAGAGCAGTTCTCAAAGTTAGTTCCTTGGAATATGCATTTGCCAATTGTTCACTTTTTGCAGCAACGCGTTTTCTTGGTTCTTTCTGATTTATATGAACAAAAGACGTAAGGGAATTCGCTTGCTGTCAGGACATTTGCTAAGCGACTAACTGTATTAAAACGACATTTCTTTCCTGAAGTTGAATAGATGTCTATTAGTATAAATCTTGGGACTTTTCACGTTCTGGTAACCACTTACCTGAGCTGCACAATCTCAGATACGTCTGAATCGAGTAGCTTTGAAGTACAAGTTCTGCGAACGGAATTGTTTTGAGCAGCTTTCAAAAGTAGCTTCCAGACTTCATTCTTCCCTAAGGGAGACTTTTTGTACGAAATATTGCCGCCTGGATTTTGCTGGTGTTTATTGGTAAAGTAGAATGAAGATTCTGGTTCATTCATCTCTCTAGGACGATTATTTTTGAACATTTTGCAGTATTTAAGCGGACAGCGTTCATGGTCAATTGTTTGAGAAGTGGGATAGAACACTTGTCATGCAGAAGAGTTGTCCAGGCCATGACAGTCTTTGGATGCTTTCTCCGCTTTCCACACAAAGATTTCATTGCCTCAATCAGGATTTTCTTCGCTATGAAATGTCACCCCACTGAAGACGTTAGGATGTATTTTTGGCTCGAAACAAAAATACAAGGTAAACAGCCACCAGGTAATTCGCTGCAAAGCTACTTGTTTTTGGTAACCAAATTATCCTTCGGCAAAACAGTTGTCCGCTTTAGTCTTTCTCACTTCAAGAATGATTTGTGCATGATGACCTTTACCGTATTCGACCGGTACTGCTTTCATCAGGATTTTAAAACCTCTCAGGAAAGTTTAAAGTTGTCTGTGAGTAAATTTACCGTTGAACCCTTTGTGTTGAGGTGCCACTGAATGTTTAATTGAAAATACGCAAGAGTTGCAGGTTTATACGCCATTTTTCATTTTTATTGATGTTTTGCCTTGGAAAAAGTACGTCTTTTACTTCCCTCTTCTCGTTCTTCTTTCGAGAAAACTTGCCCAAGCTTTGCTTGTCGTATTTTGTTTTATGTTTTATATTTTCCGATTTTTGGTCAGAGATAAAACTGGAGAACTCGTTCATATTTTCTTTGTTTACTTCGTAGATTAAGTAATTCGTTTCATCTTCGTCACCAAAGTCTTGTACTTCCGGATGAATACTTAGCATAAACCCTTATCATAGCAGATCTTAAAGACATTTGTAACCAACTTTAGGGTAACGTATAATTTTTAATTTTTTTAATTAAAAAAAAAATGTCTGAAAAATTTTCAATCATGAGCTGTCCGTAATGCCGGTATCCGTTTGATAACCTACGAGAATTTTCTATTTTTAAGACGAAAAGTCTGGTCATCTAATAAAACAATCTTTCTGTAAGGCAAAATGAGTGAGAAGTTTAATTGGAAAACGACACGAAGTACCATAAACCCGCAAATAATTCAGGGTATTGATCCTATCATTCGTTGTTTAATAATTTAATTGTAGGGATGGACATCTTACCATTTGTTAAGCTGTTGAACGTTATTCTCACCGAACTTTTTGTTTTAATAAAGCAGAATTGAATTTTTAAACGTAAATATGACTATAAGCAGTTTAAATATAAAATAATTTCCAGTTTGGATTGTTGTTTATTTGCGTCCAAATTCTGTGTGGATTTTTTTTTTTGGATGTCCTCTTCCAGTTATAGTCAGGAGGATTTGTCTTTTTGAGAATTTTGAGAAATTATCATTCTTACTTGGATTCTCAAGAGATATATTGGAATGGTGGGCGAGGGGTTGTTGCGTGCACTTATTTCTAGTTTAGTACTATTTCTCATTTTTACTAACTTACCAATAAATTGACAGCAAATACCAGACTACCGAGCTCTCTAATAACCAATAAAGTCATGGTGCCCTGCAATAATCATAAAATGTATCGTAACATTTTAGTTTTTTCCAAATTGAATCTTACTTTAACGTAACATAAGTAGATCTGCCCAGTGTTCTTACTTTCAATTCCAACTTCCTGTTGATGTTTTTTTTTTTTTATCATAATTACCAGTGTTTCTCTTTTTCCAGTGTTTATCCTGTGTTTCTCTTTCCTCTATTCTTCATGAACTACGATCTTGATTACAAGCTCGTCCATTATTGTACAGTGGTAAAAATATTACTCGGGACGTGCTGCTTGCCGGGCTCTATATGTTCTGGATGTTTAATTTGAAATGACCTCCAAATTTGGCTTTTAGCATATTGAATATCAGTTTTTGAATCCTAATCAGAGTCACAAATTGGATTCAATCGTGCGTGTGAATAGACTGACGATGGAGGTAGTATCTTTTGATAAATTGGTTGTTTGATCCGTTCTCGGGCATCAATCATCACAGATTCTTTTGTCTGATCCTTTATTATTTCTTTTTAAATATTTCGGCCTGCATTGCCAATCAACTTCTTTTAAAAACCACGACCAGCTGACAACTTTAAAAGGTATAAATTAAAACATATTCCAAAAAATAGAGACATTTTGACTTTTGCCTTGTAAATAGCTTCCTCTCGAGTTAATTGGTAATTAGCAATGCGTTTTGTCGTGTTAATATCTCAAGTACAGGATTTCTAACTTCCTTGCCCACATCACACTGTATATATAGACCTTGGCTTGTTTTGTGAATCATTCTGTCCGATGATGACTTTGTAATAAAGTCAAAATATTACAGTCTCATGTACTTGTCTTGTTTTGATTCATATCTTGAGTTTTCCAAGATGTCTCTATTTTTCGGAATATGTTTTATTTTATTCTTTATTTTTTAAAAAAGTTAGCGCATTTCTGCTCTGCAATGTGAAAAGCAAGTGACTAAGCGTGTGATTGACCAAGAGTGAGTGGGTGATGCAGTGAGTGATTGAATGAGTGCGTCAAAAAGTAAGATAGTGAATGATTATTGGTCAGAACCACGTAGCAGAAATAGGAAGGAACATCTTGGCTTTTGAAAAGCATTACGAAAGAACGAAATTTACATGGAACAAAAATCAATGCGCAGCACCGCCAGTACCTCACTAGTATTCTTAATACTTTAATAATCTGTTAAAAAACTAAATCCGATGAAGTGTGATTAAAATGAGTTAAATTAAACCAAACCATATTAAACCAAACCAAACCTATCAGCTAAAATACACTATACAAAACTAAAGCAAACCCAACTAAAGCAAGCAATACCAGACCAAACTAAACTAAGCTAAACAAATTAAACTAAGCTAAACTAAACGAATAAGCAATTCTTAAAGGTCGTTTGTTGTTTCACTTTAGATTATTGTCTCAAATTTACAAAATTTAAATAGAACAAACAAGTGTGAAATTTACCTGAGATGGAAATTTCTGTGAATTAAATAGAAGATATTTTTCAGCGATGCAACAAAAATTCTTGATAAGTCGCCAATTTCTCAAAGAAACGTGTTCTATACGATCACTCAAATGATTACTGGAGTTGAAGAAATTGAGGTTAAGAGATCATTCATTGTCATTTCCACTGTAATGATATGAAACTATTTTTGTAACAAAGTTGTTTTACTTAATTACCTGTAATAAGCTCAGGTGGCAGCGGAAGTTATAGAGGAGCTCCAAAACCGTAAAATTTTTAAGTTTTCCATGTAATTGTGGTTTGGTTACAAGAGTCGGAAATCGTTTTAAATGTCCCGGTCGCAAGCTGTCTCAAATAAATCGCATGAATGGAATTTCTGTTAGATATGCAACGATCGTATCGCTGACCATTTGCTGACATTATGTAAAATTCGAACTTGTTCTTTCTTCATTCGTAGGTTGCGATAGTTTGTTGCGTATTGTGATGTTTGTTAAATATATACTATTAAACAAATGTAAAAGAACCATCTTAATAAAAAGCAAAGAAATACGTCTTTGTGCGATATTTAAACAAAAGTTCTGTAGAGCAAGGCATCCACCGTATTCTCTTTAACCTTGTGAATTGTGTGAGTAATTTGAAACACTCAAAGGCTTCCAGTCTTTTTCCTGTTGCATAATTTTATTAACTTACCGCCATTAATTTATGTCATTGCTATATAATTAATTGTCATTATTTACCTACGTTTAGATGGCATAATCCTTAAGGTAATCGTTGCAGGAAAAACAATATAATAACTCTTACATCAGAATAGAAATCACTTTATATGAAGATGGTAAGCCTAGAGTCAATATGTTTCATAGATTACAGTTAATAATTTCTGTAATGATCGATGCTTTAGTTCTTTAAATTTGTCTTGTTCAATTAGTAAGTTACCTGCTGTCAACCAGCAAGTTTCCTTTTGACTTCATTCAAACACTGATCGACGCTAATGGAAGCAATGCACCCAGGATTTTTAAGGGGGACGAATGTCGAATGAGAGTTCGCTACGGGGTTCGACATTGACGGTTCCTGAGGACTATTTTATATTTTACAGTCTCAATAATTTTTAACTTTAAGTTCTGGTGTTCTCATAGAGACATGTAAATCATAAATTCATTTGATTACTAAGTGTAAACGGAACAATAATTAAGACCAGACTAAAGGCACATTCACGGGACTAACAAAAGCTTGTAAACACTGGTTGGCAAACGTCATTGCAACAAGAGATAACCATGTAGGTAATTTATTTTTAACAGAAATAAAATGGTATATCTATTATAGCCAGGGTTTTAGAGCTCTTTTTACTTTGGTAAACTAAAAAATTTATTAAAACTGGTACAAATTCGCATTTATTGGGTGAATATTTTTCAAATAAGTACTAAAACCAGTCAAAACTCTTGTGCGTGTCACTTAACGTTTTATGTGAATTCCACAAACGAAACAACAATACCATCCGACAATTTCAAAAAATATAAAACAAAACATAATCCAAAGATCAGCATTATGAGAAATCCAAGATATGGATTGAAACAAAACGAGAAATGAGTTTGTTATATTTCGATTTTATTACAAGATCATCATCAGACTAAATAATTACATCAAATACGCAGTGTCCTATATAAGGTCTACAATGACATCGTACGGAAGGAATTCACTTCTGAGCCGACAGCAACTGACAAGGAGTGATTTATGTGTAAGTGTGTGGGTGTTGTGAAGCGAAGAAAGACGGCCAACTGAGAGCATTAAAGAAAAAGCATAAGTTCTTTGCTGGGTTTAAGACCTCTATTCAGGGCAGGCGATTTATGTTTAATATAAAGAGCTTCAAGAAATATAAGAAAGTTAGATGGTCGAGAATTGGGAGAGTGAACAATTCGAGAATTATTGATGATAAGATTAGAAATAAAGATAGAAACATCGTCTGAGTCAGTTGTTTTGTCGTTAACGCGGTCAAAAAGATGATGCATGCCAACAATATGCCGAACGTTTTTGCAGTTATAGAAATAACGTCCGACAGCACTTTTAGTTGGATCGGAATGCTCGGAAAGTTTGCTTTTTGAACATCTCTCCGTCTTTCTTATGTATGAATTTGAGCAACCAGGACATTTAATCTGATAAATAACTTCCGACTTTGATAGTTTTGGGATTTTGTCTTTATTCGGAAGAAAGTAAACAATCTTTTTGTTTTCTTAAATGACAATATTTCTCGTCTTGTTTCAATCCATATCTTGGATTTCTCAAGATGCTAATGTTCGGATTATGTTTTGTTTTATATTTTCAAACTTGTGTTTTCAAACTTTTGTTTGTGGTTACAATTTTCAAATCACCTGTATAAACAAGAAGCAAAGAATTAATTAGCTATGGGGTGATACAGTTTTCGGTTCCTTAACATGTGTAGCTGAATCACTAAGAAAAAGAAAGGGACGCTCGTTTATCATTAAGTCTTCACCAGTTTATTGTGATTTCGAGCACCACGCTTGTTCACAATATATCACAGGTACTCCAGTATTTTTTTTTCATAGTAGAAAACAGTTTTTTGTTGAAAAATCATAATAGGATAATGCAAATTTAAGAATATTAATATTGAAAACTTTAGAATGGAGAAGTTACAACTATACGAAAGGAAATAAATTATCAAAAATCTTAACTCGAATTCTGATCATAAAGGGGGTCCTCTCAAGAATTAGAAGTTGTATATTTAACAGGTTTACCCATTATCAAAGCCCGAAAGTTTGCCAGGATTACCTTTCAAAGTCCATTTTAAGTACACTATGTGTTGCTGCTTTCTCGATTTATTCAAGCCATGTTACGCTGTTACATTTTGCACTAAATGAATTTTGTCGCATGAGTTTAAATTTCTTTGGATAAATTTGAAAGACTTTTAATTGATTCTTTTCCAGTGACGAGACAAAAGAAAATGTTACTTAATTTGCGTGAAAATAATTTCGTTCAGGGGTAAGATTTCTTTAAGTCTCAATTAACTACTTGTGATTACTCTGAGTATACACCCTAACGCGGCTGACCGCTTGAAAGCAGTTGGAAATAATGGGCTTGCTTACAGAGGTTTCGTAACCATTCATGATAACATGCGATATGTAATGGCCCCGTTTAGCCTGAACAAGCATTTTGGAACCAGAAATGTTGTAGTAAGGGAAATAATCTGTTGCAGAAGAGGTTAACAAGTTCAATCTTTAACCGTAGAATTTTCCTAATTGCTCGTGTGCTTGCCATAGTTTTGCAGTTGGATTCATGACATTAAATATCTCAACACCAAAGACATGAATGCCGCTGGGACGAAAGTTTACTGATTTCTCAAAATCTAAATCTACTATGCAGTCAAAAAAAAGAACACGTTTTCAATTCGAGACATGAGGATTTTGACAAATAATTCATCGTTACGGTTGTTATTTTTACACAATGATGCCTATATGTGGCTTCATGAGTAGAAACACAATGTTTCAAGTGATTTTGTCAAATACCTGGATTAAGATACGCGTCACTATTGATAAAAAATGTAAATATGTAAAATACTTTATCAGACTAAGGACCCTGAAGACTTGGAATCATAATACTAGAAGTCTACAAAGTGTGTAAAACTATAAAAAATAGAAAAAAAAATTCCGTGGTTTTATATCTTGGTATCTTCTACTTTGATATTCACACCTTTGTTGTCAAAACCTAGACCATTGCTGCTTTCAATCGCAATCTTTGCTTTGTTTGGATCTTCATATTCCTTATATAGAAGCCAAGAAATTAAAAAAAATAGCAAACCAATACCTGCAAAAAGTAGTAGGAAAAAAGTAAATATTTTGAAACAAATCAGTAACGAAAATGCTGTGATGTTAGCGGAGCTCCTCAAAGTACGAATCACAAACTATAAGTGCTACTTAACGCCTTATAACACAGGTTGAACAATAGGCGTTCTTGATTCATGGTCGGTTTTTTCTTTCCATAGAACTTTTTAATGGAAAATAAACAAGATAAATAATTTCGCTTCCTAAGGGCACTCGAACACTCGAGATATCAATGACAGCAATTTCACGTTCTACTTTCAGAACGTTAACATCTATCGAGTAAAGGTCACCGCTGACTCGCTGATAACAGATGCACAGTCTCCTTTGAGATTTTTAAGTTATTCATAGTCTTTGTTGGAATGAAAAATTCAGTCGAAAAAGGATACTACCCAACACTGAAAAACACTTGTTTATGAAACCTTCCTGTTGCCGTCCGTAACTTAAGAACCTTGGTTGCTTAAGGTTTCTTACAATATTTCGATAGAAACTATTTTCACGATTTTCATCCTTTAAATTTTAGTCTTTTTACATCTTCTATGCGAGATTACTGTAGAAGTATTATATTACAATTATTCTCAAGTTATTGTAAAGAGGAGTGAAGTAAGAGTGGATGAATGGCCGGTTCCCTTTATTCATCTGCAAATACAACTGCCAGAGTGCCTATCAAAGTGTTGTTTCTAATGTTAATAGGAGCAATTCTTGCAATTCGCTTTGGGAATTCAATGTTTGCATGAAAATAAACAACCGCTAAGTATTTTGGCAGTTGTATTCAACTGAGACAACAAGGGGAACTGGCTGTTGCCGATATAAACGAAAGTGAATGCTGTATCATGCACGGCATTTGCTATATTGTTTTCTATTTATTACACGTAGCGATAACACGTGTACACATTGACCAATTTCAATCATAGGGCTAATGTCCCTCGCATTCTGTAGCGAAGCTAGGCATAGCAACAGGTCATGTTATGCGCATTTCATATTACCAACGCATAACAACAAATTATGCTATGGCAATTTGAAATGATCTTCGATATCCGGTATCAAGCATCATGCATCCTCCACTGAAATGGTTGCAGTATAAAAATTGAAGAGTTAGTAGTCAAGGTAGTAATTATGCTAAGTATGACCAGAAATTGCGATAAAATAATGTTATGAATATGTTTTGGTTGATATGAAAATATTGCAAATAATTTTATATTTGCATAGTATGATACTTTTGCAATACATAGATAACATTAAATTTGCATAGCATGACCAGTTGCTCTGCTTAGCTGCGCCACTGCTTACAGTATATTCTTACTTTTCATTGGTGGCACTTTGACACTTGAAAACTCCGAATAAACAGGGTTTTGACTGGACGTGTAATGCCTTTGTGGAGCATGACAATATACATTTCTACTGGAAATACACTACCCTACAACCCCTCGCGCACAGTTAAATTACATCTCTTTAGAATAAAAAATTAGATTAAGAATTTAGATTAATATAGGGACGAAATTGGAATTTATTTTCAAAAAAAAGGATAGAAGTGGCCAAAATCATGTATAGAAAATCCTTAAAATCTCATTTAGCTTATTAAGGCTATCGATACTTAAATAATTATCCTACAATGGCTTGGCAAGTACTTTTCACGACCTAATTAACTCATTGCAATGTATTGTAAGAACCCATTTGCATTATATAGTAATGATTCAAATAAGCGCCCCGGGCGCTTATTTACTTTCCTGGGATCAAGGGGGGCGCTTATTCGAAAGGGGGCCATTATTTGGAAGGGAGTGCTTATTTCACTTTTGAGAAAACATCGCAATCTGATTCAATGAAAATCCAGAAGTTTAGTTACGATCTTGACAAGAACAACAACAAGAACAATAACAACAAGGATTTAAAGAAAAACAACTCGAACGCAAGAGTACAGTACCCTAGTTGTCTGCTCAAGTAGACAAGGACGTTGGAAAATGGACTTATTTTTCATGCATCTTTCCATGCGAGGAAGGCGAAATTAGCCATGGCATAAAGATTTGAAGGAGAAATCTGCTGACTGAGAGAACTGTGATCTCACATGGACATGAAAATCGAAAAAAATGAGAAGAAAATCTGTTTCACTGTAATTACTAATGTACTCGATGAATATATGTGTGACAAAGAAAATGTTGAAGGACTGTTGATTACATACCGATATTCATGCGTCTCTTATCGGTTGGGTAATCACTTACATACAGTAGTTCCCTGTCTAGAGAGGAATTGTGGTGCTTATTCTGGAATGGACACTTATTTCAAAAGAAAAACACAGTAGAAGGAGGTGCTTATTGGAAAAGGACACTCATTGGAAGGAGGGCGCTTATTCCAATCATTACGATATGATTGCTCGTTCCTATGTATCCCGATTAACTCAGTGGAGTCTCCTGGACGTATTGTTACTTCAGTGAACGAATGGAATGCAGGTATTGGCCTTTAATACAATGTTCCATTGCATTACATACCCCAGGACGAACAATCATTTACGACGGCTTGTTCGTTTTAGGACGCATTTCACGAAAAGATTGTTCTGATGTTTCTGATTGGCGCAATGGAGTCTTTTGGACGTATAGCCACATTAGAGAGTTCATTGAAAACGTGAATTGCTGATATATTTAAGCAGGATTACTTATCTCAGGACGAACAATGGTATACGAGAATTGTATCGTGTAATTGGTCCTTGATTACGATACATCTCAAAATTTAAATTAATTAAAATCGAACGCTCTCATCATGCAGTAATCTGCATTAATCCAAATCATTTAATCAATTACATTAAACTGGACTAAACATTCGACAGCATGAACTGTTAAATTAGTGCAACAGTTCACTTAATCGGAGAGATAACGTTGGGGTAACGTAATTGTAATCTGAGTCAGTAATCTTTTTTCCAGTGCTCTTTCCGGGCCAAATTGGTCTTTCATAACTTTACTCTACACCTTTTTTGGATCAAATTCCGAAATTTCCAATTGAATTTCAGATATTTCAAGTGAAATTCAGAAATTTCCAAACGACTTTCAGATAAATCAAATCAAAGTCAAAAATTTCCAAATGAATTTAAGATAAATCCATCTCAAATTGGGAAATGTCCAAATGTATTTCAGATAATTCAAGTCAATTTTAGATAGTTCCAAATGCATTTCAGAATACTAATAAAATTCAGACACTTTTGTTTTATTATACATACCAATTCACAAAATATATCGCACAACAATATTAGAGGTAAATAAAATAAAACAACTGAAGCATTAGGCCCGAACGTCCATCTCTTCTAAATTAAGTGCATGCTGGAAAAAGCCTTGTGCATGTTGACATGCATTTACAATATCTCGTACAGCGATTTATCTCATAGCGTTATCAATTAGTCCTTCGGCGTAAGCCAGACGTTGTTCACCCATTGCGGGAAGTTCAACTTGCGGAACTCGCATTTGCTGTCTTACAACGGCTTTCATTTTGCTCCAAATTATCTCCACGGGATTCAGCAGTGGAGAGTACGGTCCTAAACGACATATAATTTAACCCTGGGTAGTCATTTATACATTCTTCAAACTTGGAGTGACAAGGTGCATTGTCACAGACGAGAACTACGGAGTCAACTCTTATTCAAGCCGGAAGATTCTGTAGCATCTCTAAAACACAAGTCTTTGCTGTATCGGATTTAAAAGCTCCACGACGTCCTGTATTGTGAATCATCTGATATGCAGATATTGCACACACAACATGAACATTTAGTCCCTTAGAAGTTGGCAGCGGCATAACTGCTCTGTCACCAACACGTGAGCGACCATGAGACCTTCTACAGAAAAGGTTAATATTGGTTTCATCCATCCAAATAATCATCTTGCCTTCTCGCATGTACTCACTAATTCTTGCAACATACTGGGCGCCGAAGATCCTTTTTGGCGTCACTATTCATTGTTGCAAGAATAGCATGTGCCTTTTTCAGGGTTATGAGTTTCCCATTCAAGTAGTTGTGGATAGTTGATTTACTAAGATGAACTCCAAATGCTTGTTGTAATGTCTCTGACAACTGGTATAAAGTTAAACCAGGGTCCCTTTCGATCATGGCCACAACGTCGTCTATTTGATCATCCGTTAGCTTCTTCTGACGTCCACCTTTGGATTTTGGATGTTCAGCATCAGCGCGAATCCAGGTATACGCAGTTTTGTATTTCACCCCTAATGGTTCGGCAAGCTTTCGCCAATTTCCACTATTAATAGTTAATGTGACAATTCTTTCTCGGTCAGCAAGCGATATTAGAGAGTAAGGACCACGTTGCAAGTTTCTATGCACATCAACAAATTGTCGATGGTGGTAAGGATTTATTTCGAGATTATGAATATCATTTGGAAATGTCTGAAATTCACTTAGACAATCTGAATATCATATGGAAACGTCTGAAGTCCCTTTGGACATTTCTGAATATCATTTGGAAACATCTGAAATCCATATGGAAAATCTGAATATCATTTGAAAATATCTGAAATCGTTTTGGAAATTTCTGAATTCAATTGAAAAAACGTGTAGTTAACGTCAGATGATTTTGCTCGTCAAGAAAACACATTTTGCACAGAGGTGCATCCAGGGTCTGACCTTTAGGGCGGGTAGCAGTGTAGTGTATGATTTACTCGTTTTCCACAATCTTTAAAGGAAAATTGAAAACTTTGTCATTTCGTTCAGTTTTGGTCATAAGTTAACGATAGTTATAAACAATTGGGTTACATGTTAACTCACCTGACCATGCCACATGAGTATAAACCCTCCCCCATAAGTTACTCTACTGTTTTAACATTTTCTCCAGGAAGGCCTTGGAGACGAATGGTAGGCAACCCTTTTCCCTTGTCCCCTCTTGGCTATGACACTAATCTTGTCGTGAAAAGTTTGTAATATAACCATCTCAAGAAGTGGTGTTCTATTATTTTACTCTGCCTCATGCCAGACGATTTTGTTCATCAAAGAAAGACATTTTCAGAAAAGAGTTTAAACCAAAATCTAAGGCTAAACAAGACCAAATGAGTCAAATAACCCACAGCTCGCTAACTCTTATCAGTAATACATCAGAGCATTTGAGTAAAAAGCTTGCGCAATTATTTCCCCATGAAATGCAATCTGCAGTAACAGGGCCCAATTAATTTTTCGTCGGAATGGCATAAAATAGGCTAAATATACGACAGCAGGAGCTAAATCGATGCAATAGTTCACTTCATCTAAGTAACAACGTTGGATAACGCATTTGTTGTCTGATTCTATGATCTATTGTCCATCAACGAAAATCCAAAACTAGACGAGACCATGAACTTTCATACTTAGCAATCCCTTGATAACGATACTGAGTTTTACGCTTCGAAAGTGTAAGGATATTTTAGTGAAATGAAAGTTCAGAAGATTTCATATTAGTATTATACCTTGCAGGTGAATAGCGCTTTTCCTGCAATCTGATTGTTTCCTTTCTCTCGGAATATCGTACACGATTTACATCCGAGCAAAACAAGATGGCTTCTTGCAATTTTGTTTTAGTTACGGAAGAAGAAAATTGTTTTAAATAAACGAGGTCACCGTACCAGATAATACGAAAATGCTACGAAATTTAGCCTAAAGGTATTCAGAGATATGTATTTTTTTTACCTTTTAACGATATATGCACTCAGGATGTATTCAATAGCATATGCGACAAACAATTAGAAGAGGTATATGCTAAAACAATTATTCTCCTCAGTGTCGTTGAATAATTAACTATCTAGAATTAAGACAGGGGTGGTGTCAGGACTACCCCGACACAGAGGTTATGGTTCCCGAGATGGGAGCTAAGCCCAAGGGGCCAGGACTACGCATACTTTATATTTTCCTTATTTTAAGGTAGTAAAGATCATATTATTTTTCGCAAGAATAATCACAACAGCGGACTTGAAACAGTTTACTTTTATATTTGATATGCAGAGAAGAGTCCATTAGCTTCTTTGACTAAATCATTTTCAAGTACTCATAGTCTGTACAATATATAATATAATACACAGGAGAGGATAAGGTTCCCCCGATGTGGCGCTGTTCCCCCTTCTGCCTTCTTGTGGCACCACCCCTAAGGTAATACTTTACTTTCATTGTGATAAGCAATAAGAAGAAAAATGAATCCTGTTGCCTGCTCTTCCTACCTGCCAATGTTCCAGTAACTGTTACAATCATTTTGGTTTGTTCTCCGAGATTGTAAATCCAGCAAAATCCGGTTTTGTCACACATTTTTTGCCAGATGACGCAGTTGATGTCAACAAGATGACCAAAAAGTATTGGGCCTGGGATATGAGCAAATATTTTGGTAGACATATATTGCAAACCAAACGCAAATGACAAATTCTCTGGCGGAATAATCCTAAAAAAATTAAATGTTAGTTTTTATTTTGAAAAGATTAGCTTGTTTTGCGCCTTTGACTTATATCTCTCTGGAATATGGAATCCTAAAATGAAAGAGTTTATGAAGTATTATTTTGGCCTTTTCCAAGGTTTAGTTCATAATATCCTGCTTGGTTGATTTTTTTAACATAGTTAGAAACTTTTGTCATCAAATGTTATTAAAATATTAGTGAAATATTTTCTGCTATGATCTTTTCAGTTTAATTAATACGCTTCATAAACCTCCATTACGATTATCCATCTGAAACAAATATTGGAGATAAAGAGCTGCATTTATCAACTACTTTTGCTCTACAGAAATGCTGACAGTCAATGTCTAAAGATTAGAATAAAAAGCGACAATGTTGATGTACTAAAATTCTTGCAGTACTTGCTTTATCGGATCTAAAACACTCGGCTTTCAGCCAGTGTTTTAAATCTGATAAAGTACTCCTACTCCCTCTTAAAATTATTACTTAGAATGGGCGAAAATTGGAATAGATAGGTAACAAAACAGATAACGATTGGTAAACAATGTATATGCACTTGCGTCTGTGAGGGATATCAGATGCAATTGCTCCTCTGTGGTTTTTGAATAAGGCCTTTGGTGTCTAAAATTTTAGGCATACTGGCATAGTTTTATTACTCCTTGTAGAAGAAATGCCCAGTCTTTGCGATTACCTGGTGAAACAGGCTTAGTAAAAGTCACCGTGAATATTTCCCTCTTTTATTCTAAACCTGATTATTTGCTCTAATTTGTCGTTATTCGAATCGTCAGTTGTAGAGAGTAAACATTCTAAAACGAATGTCTATATTGATCGGCATGTATGACAAATACACTTTTAAACTTGCTACTCTCCTAATTTTTAACCTCATGCAACATCCGTAATAAAAGCAGTGTATATATTCATCATGGAGTTCTAGAGTGATTGAGTACTTATGGGAGATCTTTTAGTTTTGATGTTCAATCTTACCGCATGATTACAACTTTTGTTGGTGTAAGCTGCATAAAGAATGCCAAAGAATTAAAGGCCATTAAAACAAGGAACCACAACCAATTTTTGCAGTCACGCTCACAGTAACCAATTTTTGCTGTGCCAAGACCATCTTCAGACACTATGCAGGAACAGTTTGAAAATTCCTAGGCCAAGAAAGGGGAAAGGAAGCAGATAAAATGTCGGAAGTTAGATTATTTGCGGTCATGAATGGAGCTTACTTAATGTGTTTAAACTGCAGGGGTACTTTTTCAAATACGAGATTAGAAACAGAAAAACAGTTGTAACATATTTATAGGGAAATATCCATCTAAAGATTTAATGAATTAATTTTATTGTGCAATTTAAGGAACGTATTAAGGTGCAATTAAGGACTTTCTCAGGGCATTGGGAACCTAGTAAATTAGATGTACGTGTTTGAAACATTTTTAAATGAGGTCTTATTCTATGGTGAAAAATTTCTTATTATTTCATGAACACTTGGAAAAGCTTTTAAGTTGACCATCACAGTCTATCATTCTGCACTATATCTCCTTCAGAAATCCAGAAAGGACTCCCAAATGTGATGAAATCATACTCGTAAAATTTAGATATGATTCTATAAATGGAAAAGAAGAAGTGCCAAACTTGGTCTTTGAAGGGTTAATTTTACCAGCTTAGAAGGATTCAAATCTGTTTAGGAAACGAGTTTCAAAGGTGTCATAAACGTAACACATTTAATTATATCAGAAAGTGAAATTGATCCAGGTCCAAATTATCTTGATTCACCATATCCACGTTGTTCGATGTAAACCTTATCGCAGCGTAAAATAATCTATTTTTATGTAGCAGCCGATCATTAATACCACCGAAAAAATTGATGTACAATGCTCTCTTTACTGGCCAGCAATTTGTTAAAAACTAAAAATTTTTAAAAATTCGGAAGAAATTATTTCAGTTCTTGGCTTACCGTCACTGAGAGTACATCAGAACAACCAGCATAACAAGGACTTAAATATGTAACGTTATCAGAGCCACAGACTGGCAAAGCAATTCCAAGATTACAGCTGCAATTTTGATTGCATATGGATCCAAGTTCAGCTCCTGGTACTGCAGGATATTCAAGGAATTTTCCGGATGATGTTCTGAAAAATTATGAATTTTTTTTTTTTTTTTTTTTTAATCACCAAACGTGCATAAGTTCTGTACCCAAAAAGTTATGGTCTTTTGGTTACGTTCATGAAAAACTCGAGAAATCAACTTCAACAACAATAATATGAAAGTCATCATTATAGTAATGATAATAGTTATAATAATAGCACTACTTCTCGTAATAGTAACGATAAGGAAGAGGTCTTTGCCATAGGCGTAGGAAGCGGGAGGGGGCACGTGGCGACACTAGCTTTCTAATAGTAGAAATGCGATGCCATACCCCCTCAATATTTACGACAGTCACTCTTTTTTTGTAATGAAGTTGACCAAGTTGGACCACAAAATCAACTGTAAAGTTATTATTTGTAATTAATATTTGTCTATGATCTTTATATTCTTTAGCGAAACAGCTCTCGAAATGCAGGAGATAGAGTTTCAAATCCTCAATCCCAAAAACAATTTCTTGAGAGATGCATGCCACTGGACCCCTCTTGAGGTGGGTTGTGTTCCCCAATAATTAGTTTTATACTACACCTCTGATCTTGGAATCAAGCTGTAGTAACAGAAAGTCGGGAGACTTAAGGGCTGTTTACTCTTGCGATTTTGTGCCTTGTGATTGACATCCTTGGGTATGTATTAAACTGATAAGAGTATCGAGGCCAAATTGCAGCGAATCATAAGCGGGTATCTTACTACGTATACTGTCAGTGGTGCACTGCATACACCAGGATGACAATCACAACTTCCAAAATCACTCGTGTAAACAAGTTTTTAGATGCTGAGCTGAGATGCGAGTTCAGCATAAGTTCGCCTGTGCAGCAGCTACGATATGCTCATAATTCTTTCAAATACTACATATATTTGGTTAGTGGGAGCTTTGAGATATTCATACATGTCTTTTGAGGTTCGATGCTCTTCAGGGGCTAAAAATTAGCTTTTCTGAGGTTTATTAGACCTTGATGAACGAACAATAAATATCTACGAATATCTTCAAGCTCTAACATTCCAAATATCATATTAAACAAAATTGTTAACATGTCGTAGATGCCACAATAAGAAACACATAATTACGTCGAACTCGCATCATAGGTCACCATCTGTCTTGGTAGCTCATTGGTTTGAGGATTTCACCAGTCATCAGAAGGTCGCAGGCTTTCTCCCCGCCTGGGGCTCAGAAATCATTTTCCAGAGGTTATTTTGAGCTTGAAGAACGTCCAACGAACACCCATGAATATCTACAAGTACCCGCATTTCTAATGTCAGTGATAATAACAGTAATAATAGTAACACAGATCACAGTAGTATACAAAGATTTGTTTTGTTTCTATTCTCTTTATTTTGTTGGGTAGTGTGCCATCTAAGAGAATAAATAAACAACCTGAACTTGGAGTTTTCATGCAAACGCTTTCCTTTAAAATAAAGACGTAAAAAACGATTTTAAGTGTCAATTTTCTTTTACCAACCTTCTACCATAAGGAACTTCCAAACCTGCTAAATTTATTTCATTACATCCTGGGAGAAGAAAACCGAGTGGTCCAATAATTGTGAACAGTTGAATAATAAAACAGAGAAATGCAGATTTTCTCCCTGAATCTTCAAGCTTTAATGCACGCACCATGAATATCCCTCCCAAAACTCCAACTAACGACAAATATATTGAAATACATTATTACCAAAGAGCAAATTGTGAGTAAAAGTGAAATAAAGTAATGAGGAAAACAAATGACACCAAACAATTTTTCTTGTTTATCAAATGGTAAAGTATCGGATAAATCGTATCTACACGAGAAGTAGACTACTCTAAATTTTAATTTAGGAGCTTAGCTCACAAAATTCAAGGACACTGAGCAAGTCATTTTTACCTTCAGAAAGCAAAATGTTGTCATCACATTCAAAAGGCTCACTCGGGGGGTTTTTGTTATTAAATAGTTGTACAAAAGCTAGGAATTCTGGTACTCTACGACCCCGAACCCACGATTCCAACATATCCTTTGACAACAGCAACAAAAGACTAATGTTCTATTTCTGAATCATCCTTCGGATAACATGAACAGAATATTAAATCGAAGCACTATGCATAATATGTACGGATATAAAGCGTTAAATTGTCACGAGAATCTCACGTGCACTAAAAATGAGCTAAACGGGTACACTGTTCCCAGTTGACTCGATAGCTCAATTGGAAGAGCAGCGGTCTGGAAACCAAAAGATGTTAGCTTGAATCCCTCTCTCAAGTCAACTTTAGCGTTTAGCAAAGTAGAAAAATCGGAAAGAATCTTTTGGTGAAAAAAAAAAAAAAAAGAAAAAAAAAAAAAGCAGTATAGATCCTAAGGTGTTTTTTTTTTGTTTTTTTTTTGTACATTGGTCCAGAATTGTCACTTAAAGCCAGTTGATTGACGTTGTAATTTACTCTCGTGAAGTAGTATTAAAATGCAAATCAACAGACTGTTGTTAACAATGTAAATGGTTTAAGGCCTGCAAAAACAATACGTGTTGGAAAAGTTGATCGTCAGGACTAGTGAAGTTAAAAATACTGTTTTAGGGCGACGTTTGGAAGCCCTGACCTTCAGTCAACTTCATAGCCGAATGAAGCGAAGTCATCTGCGACTCTAAATATATACACCACTGATGCACTCGAAACGTCAGTCATGAGAAGCATTTTTCAAGACTACACTAACCTTGATGATCAACTTTTTCGCACGGGAATATACTTGCTAACTTTTAATCGTAAGGATTTTTTCCATGCAAGATTATATGTCGTATAAATTTGGCGTACAACTATGGTAAATATACTGCTACTAATGCGCGAAAATTGGGAAATGCGAAATCGAAAGCAATGGACGACAAAAGGAAGAAAGATAAAAAAATAAACAAACAAACAAGAAAGAAAACAAAATCAAACAAAAAAGCAGGAAAACAAACAAATCAGCAAACAAAAAGTAAACAAACAAAAGACATACTCATCATTGTTGGCAATACGCTTATTGTCAAAGCGTTTCCAACTTTCTGGGGCTCGACGCCATACTGAAGTATTAAAATTTTTGCTAGAAAAGGTGCTATTCCTTCAGCGTACATCAGCGTAGTGTTTACAGCCATGCAGTTGAGCACAAAAGACCAGTTGGTCAGCAGATCTTTCAATGTCCCTGGAAATTCACTGAATTTATTTTTAAAGCCTTCCTTGAAATCTGATTCCGAGGTTTTATGTTTTGACGCTTCTAGATTTTGCAAAGAGTAATTGCATGGATCTCTCTGGCTTGGAATGATACGTGGAAACCCGGAGATAAAAATAGCACTTAAAAGGCATATACCAGCAGCTCCCAGTATTCCAACCCACCAGTTTCCAATCCATCGAGGATCTAACGGCGTCATGTTAAATCCTTTAGGCTAGGAAAAAAAGAAAAGAGTTAAATAAATAAATAAATTAATCCTTACTCACTTAATCTCTTTAATACGAGATATACTTGCCTTTCTTAATTGTTGTGAAAAGTAACTGCTATAACGCAAAACTATTCATTTCAGTGGTTACTGAGAATTGGTGAAATAGAATGTCTCAAAAGCGCAATATTGCGTATCTTTATTATTCGAAAAGATTTCTTTTTTCTTTCATTGAGTATACTTTAGCAATACAATTATTTAATACCTATCAATGCAGTGGTAGAAAATTAACATGCTTGTAATATCTAGGATCTAAATCATTGCTATGATAACTCTATCTAACAACGTTTAATTTCACAAGGTTTTGTTTTGTGCAAAGCGATTTTATTGCAATAACCACACAGATTTATATGATTTTCACCTGTAGTAAACTTTGGAAACACTGCTAATCTTTTAGTCTTAGGGTTTGGGTAAAGGTTAATTTCATGGTTTGGGTTGGTGTTAGGGTCAAAGTTATGATTACGATATGCTAGTTTAGCCAACGATTACCTGATTATTTCAGTGTCCGCTAAGCTTCAGTTTAACTTGTTTTATTAACAAAAAAAGGTGTTACGATGTCACGTGATAGTTGTTGACCAATCAGAGACTAGATTTGCCATGTGCTCGCTAGCTTTTCAATATAGTTGGCCTGTAGTAAATTTACGTGGACTAAAATCGTTTCTTTCGTTCATCTGGAGTCATAAATTACTTACAAGTCCAGCTACGTTACACAGTAACGTTACATGGTGTCAGGAGTGGCTCCAATCCTCGTTCTTCTGAATTTATAAACGTCGTTTGAACGTAAACAGCGAGTGAATTTTTATACGCAAGCGAATAAAGCATGCCGCTACTTGATCCACCGGCTGATGCAGCTCAACCTGTTCAAGCGCCTATATTTACCAGCAATGTACCGGTTCCTCCAAAAATCGATTTAACTGGAAATCTAGCAAACAATTGGAAGCAATGGAACCAGGTTTGGAATGCTTATGAATTAGTAACGCGTCTCAATGATTGACTTCATTTATCACATGTATTGGCCTAAAAGCGCTCGCTATTCACAATGGCCTCCCGTTTCAGAACGAAGAAGAGAAAAAGAATTTAGCGAAAATCCTCGAATTATGGGAATCGTATTGCCTTGGCAAAACAAACACTATTTATGAAAGATATCGCTTCAATAATCGCAGTCAAGACGTCGGTGAATCTATCGACAGTTACGCATCAAATTTAAGATCTCTCGTCGATACTTGCAATTTCCGAACGCTCAAAGATGAAATGATAAGAGACAGGATCGTCTGTGGAGTTCGTGACAGCAGTTTAAGAAAGAAATTACTCCAAGTACCGGAACTTACGCTTGAAAAGTGTATAGATATGTGTCGAAGCGCCGAAGCCACGTCAACTCAACTGGAAGCCATGGTAACGCAAACCTCAAACACACCTGAAGTAAACTTTGTCAAGAAGTTGTCTAAAGGTACGGATAAATCATTCTTTCTTAAAGATTGCCATTTTTGTGGCCAGAATCATGAATGAGAGAGGTCAAAGTGCCCAGCTTTCGGGAAGATTTGTGTCATTTGTAAAAAAGAAAATCATTTTGCCTCAAAATGCTCTCACAAAAAGAAGGAACCACAGCGAAAGAAGCCAAGAAACAGAAAACCAACAAAGCATTCAGTGAATCAGTTTGAAGCGGATGAAAGTGAAGAAGAAATCCTCTCAGTGTCTTACAAGTTAGAAGAAATCAATGCCATCACACAAGTACATTCAAACAAGATCTTGGCTACTATGAAGATTGGTGAAAAAGAAGCCAAAATGCTTGTTGATTCTGGTGCATCGTGCAACGTTTTGCCCACCAAGTACCTCCCCAAAGGAACTATGATTGAGAAATCAAGTCATACCCTCAAAATGTACTCGAAGTCAACCATGTCAGCCATTGGTAAAGCAAAAGTTCCCCTGGTGAACCCCAAGAATGCAGAAAGGTACTTGATTGAGTTCACTATTGTTAATGGAAATTTCACGCCGTTACTTGGCTTGAAGACTGCCCAGCATATGAAGCTTTTGTCTGTCCAGACACAAAACATCTTATCCTTAGGAGAAGATATGCCATCTCAGGATGTCAAGAAACCAAAGTTTACAAAAAAAGCTGGATTGAGTGAATATTCAGATGTCATCGGAGAAGAGTTAGGATGCATGCAAGGGAAGATTCACCTTGAAACAGACCCAAATGTTGCTCCAACTGTTATGCCTCGAAGACGCGTACCTATTGCACTCAAAGAGAAATTGAAAAACGAACTTGATCGACTTACTAAGAAGAAAGCAATAAGCCCTATTCAAGAACCTACAGATTGGGTCTCAAGTATGATTGTAGCACAGAAGCCGGATGGAAATATTCGTTCGTGCATTGACCCTCGCTATTTAAACCAAGCCTTAAAAAGAAGCCACTATCCCCTTCCGGTAATAGAAGAGATCCTTCCAGAACTGTCGAAGGCTAAATTTTTCAGCAAAGTTGACCTAAAAGAAGGTTTCCTTCAAGTTGAATTAGACGAAGAGTCCAGCAAGCTTACTACCTTCCAGACACCCTGGGGGCGCTATCAGTGGCACAGAATGCCTTTCGGGATCACCCCTGCCCCAGAAATCTTTCAGATGAAATTGAATCAAAACTTGGAAGGATTGAAAGGAGTCTTCAAAATTGCTGATGACATACTGATCACTGGTCAAGGGGAAACAAAAAGCGAAGCAGATGAAGACCATAACAGAAATCTAAAATCCCTTCTGGACCGAGACAGAGAGCGGAACATTAAACTTAATAAGAACAAGCTCGCATTTATGTGTAACGAGGTGCAGTTCATTGGTCACCGTCTGACAAAAAAAGGTCTTAGACCTGATCCAGCGAAAGTGAAAGTAATACTCAATATGAAGAAACCTGACGATGTGGCTGCAGTGCAGAGACTTATGGGCATGGTAAAGTACCTCTCGAAGTTCCTTGGTGACCTCTCTCAGATTTGTGAGCCTATCAGACGCCTAACCCATAAAGATGTGCCATGGTACTGGGCCAAAGAACAAGATGATGCCTTTGATAAGATCAAACAAGCGGTTACTTCTGCCCCTGTTCTCATGTACTTTGATTCAAGCAAACCTACCGAAGGAAGTGGAGATGCCTCCTCACAAGGAATTGGTTTTGTTCTTACCCAGGACGACCACCCTGTCACCTTGCAAGCCGAGCCCTAACACAAGCTGAATAACGCTACTCTCAAATCGAAAAGGAGCTCTTGGCCCAAGTTTTTGGCTTAGAACACAACCACAAGTACGTTTACGGCAGAAAGGTCACCCTTTACACTGATCACAAGCCCTTGGTTTCTATCTCGAGAAAACCACTAGCATCTGCACCAAAACGACTTCAGCGACTTCTCCGTTTACAGCAGTATGATGCAGAAATCAGATATAGGCCCGGTAGAGAGATGTATCTCGCCGACACCCTATCAAGAGCTTATCCAACTACAAGTCCTAAGGACTCCCAAAGATCAGACACAGAGAGAGAAGTGGAAAGCATTCATGCCGTAGACTACCTAGAAATCTCTGAGCAGCAGCTGAGTGAAATCAAGCAAGAGACAGCGAAAGACCCAACCCTTCAGATCCCCATCAAGCGATCCTAAAAGGTTGGCCCGATAACAACAATTCGGTACCAAAAGAAGTCTCCCAGTACTTCAATGTTAGAGATGAACTAGCCGTACAGGATGGAATCATCTTTAAAGGCCAAAGATGTGTTGTTCCCCAAACTCTGAGACAGAAAGTTAAAGAGAAGATCCACAGTGCCCACATCGGAATACAAGGATGCCTCCGACGGGCTCGAGAAGTTGTTTATTGGCCATCCATGAATCAAGAAATCACCGATTACGTAGAACACTGTGACACATGCAACATGTTTGCCAACCAATCCAAACGAGAACCGCTCATAATTCATGATGTACCCGAAGGTCCATGACAGAAAGTTGGCTGTGATATATTCACCTTGGATGAGAAGGACTTTTTGTGTACAGTTGATTATTATTCTGGTTACTTTGAGATTGATCATTTGGAAAGGAAGACTGCCAAAGCAATTACTACCCGGTTGAAACGCCATTTCTCCAATCACGGTATACCCAACGTGTTCCAGAGGGCCAATGGTCCACCCTTTGATTCGGAAGAGTTCAGAAATTTTGCAAGGGATTATGATTTTGAAATTGTCACAAGTTCACCAAATTATCCTCAAAGTAACGGCCGCGTAGAGAACGCCGTGAAGACAGCAAACTGCTAATGAAGAAATCTAAGCAAGCTGGAACCGACTTTTACTTAGCACTCCTAGACTGGAGGAATACCCCGACCGAAGGGGTAGGCAGTTCACCTGTGCAAAGACTTTGTGGTAGGAGAACAAGAACACTTCTTCCAACAACGACAAGTCTTCTGAAACCTACAACCCTCGCTGACGTACGAGACAAACTACTTAAGAAGAAGGAGCGTCAGACCTACTACTACAACTGAGGCACTCAAGAACTACCTCCTTTATACAAGGGTGATGCAGTATTTATGTTGTTAAGTAACCAAGCTCGAAAGTGAAAGAAAGCTCAAGTCGAAGACCAAGTGGACGAGAGATCGTATGCAGTACGCACTGAGGATGGTTGAGTTTTCCGCAGAAACCGCAGACACCTAAAGAAATGCTATCAACCTCCGGCTACATCTATGCCTGAAGTGGCGCCTGAGCAATCTAACATTACAGCTACGCCAACCCTACTAAAAGAAAAAGCGGTGAAGGACTTAAGCCAACTGCCCACACCACCACCCAAACAAGGGACAACAGACAACCCAACTCAACCTTTGAGTCCCAAAGTACCGCCACCTGTGAAAGACCAACCCGCCGGAGAAGGAACAGTCAGTGGCGTAGCCAGCGGTCATGCTTGTCATGCTCAGCATGACTTAAAATTTTTCCAATCTGAAAATTTTAAAAACTGCAATTGAAATTTTATTTTCTCCAAAACGTCTCATCAAATTTACGGAAATCGAGTTTTTCAGCCTGCTTAAAGCCCGCAATGAGGCTAGGTTCGGCTAACCTGAGCGCTGGAATGAGTACGAATCGTGGGTCTTACGATTTCCTGCCTTGAGCGTGGAGCAGGAATTCCAGAATAATTTGAGCGCTTTTGATTGGCTAAATAGTGCCACACCTATGTCGCATTTCCTGCAAAAGTCCTGCAATAATTGCAATGCAGGAGTTCCGGGACGATTTGAACGCATTTTATTGGCTGAATACCACCACACCCCCGCCGAATTTCCTGCAAAAGTCCTGCTCATTAGCAATTGTAGGACTTCGAGGACTGAGTAACTCAGAGCTGTTTAGTATTCATAGTACAGATAGAAGGCTTTATATTTTATCGTCTCATGAATATGGAGATTGAACCAAGTCACCCAACTCCATCAAGCGAATCGTGTGGAAGCTTTGGCGGCCGGGATTTTGTTCAAGAGCTCTTAGAAAGACCGTTTTCTGCGCGAGGTGTCGCTGAGCAGAAGGAAATAGCTCGTATGCGACGACCTACACCGAAGCTTTCCCTTCAAACTACAATGGGCAGGACGGTTAGAAGGTTTCAAGAGTCGTGGTACTCTACGCGGGATTGGTTGTGCGGGAGTAAGGAAAAGAACGGTTTGTTTTGCTGGCCGTGTCTTCTATTTCGACCGGGTAAGTCTTCTCCTTGGGTACTAACCGGCTACACAAACATGCATAGTTACACGAGCCACTGCAAAAAAACACGAGAAAGCTAAATCTCACATGGAGGCTTATAAATCGTGGAAAGTCTTTGATTCCCAGGAGAGTGTCGATCTTTTGTTTTCAAGGGCAAGGCGAGATGCAGTAGAGAGGTACAATGAAGAGGTTAGGCAAAACCGGGAAATGTTGAAAAATATTGGAGAAGCTGTCTTGTTTCTAGCCAAGCAAGAGTTGGCATTTAGGGGACATGATGAGTCAAGTGGCAGTCTTAATCAAGGAAATTATCGAGAGCTATTGAAATGTTTTGGCAGACTAGACTCCGTATTTGATCGTCACCTGCATGGAAGGCTTGAGGAATCAGAGAAACCTGATCATGGGGGGGTATTTACTGGTGTTTCCCCTGATGTGCAAAATGATTTAATAGTATGTATAGATTCTGTTATTCAGGACCAAATTGATTTTGAGATAAGGCAATGCCAGTTTCTTAGTATTGAAGTTTAGTATTTCTATTATTTATAAAATTCTATTATAAAATTTACTATTACTAGGAACTCTATTATAAAATTTTACAGCAGTCTTCTATTCTTTATGATATCCTTCAGAATAGGTCCACTGATTTTTCTTATGGCATAAAAAAGATCCAAAATTTTGTTGATTTTCTTAATAATAATCTTCGTAATGGTACTGCTTTTAGTGATTGTTATTTGGCAGCTGAAAATAGAGCTGGTACCCCAACCAGAAGATCTGAGAGAAATATAAATTACAAGCAACTGTACCATGAGGTTATTGATTGTATTGTTGGCATGCTTTGTGAAAGATTTAATGATGCAGAAAGTTTTTCATTCCTTGATTTAGTCAATCCTAAAGTCTTTATACAGTGGAAGGAAAGTGTCCCTAATGATAAAATTCTACAACTTAAAGATAAATATGGCCCTCTTTTTGACATCCCCAAGCTTGTGAGTCAACTGGTTTTTGTTTACCAAGATCATGATTTTGTTAAAGAAAACCCCATGGAGCTATTAGAATATATTTACCACATTAATATTCAGCAGTGTATTCCAGAATTTGTTAAGTTACTTAAACTTAATGCAGTCATGGCTGTTTCTAGTGCATCAGCTGAAAGATCTTTTTCATGTTTGAAGCGAGTCAAAACTTACTTAAGAAATTCTATGGGGGATGAACGACTAGGTTCATTATGCAGAATATCTGTACATAAAGATATTTTGAAGGAACATGAGGATAAGAAGGAGCTGCATAATTGTATCCTTGCGAAGTTTATTGAGAAGCCTAGAAGGCTTAATTTTAGGTACAAATAGGTTTGGCCTTTTTGGAGTGTTTAAATTTTTTTAGTTTGAACTACATATGGTTTTTAAAGAAAAAAAATACTGGAAATTTGAGTTATGAATATGAATTTAATGTTTCCAAATAACATAGATTGTGCCTTACACATGCTGTGATTGGTCAATTACTGTGTTTGCACAACTTCATGCACTCCAAAAAGCCAAACACAATCATCAGTCCTGGGAAGAGAAATGTTTTACCAAGATTTAGATACAGGATTTGGATCTCACTTGATGGCTTATTGAATATTTTAAAGGAAAATGATAAAAATAAAATCTCAAGTTTGATGGTGTACCTGCTTGTCTAATGCCTATTAAAGTTCAGCAAAATGCTGCAAGCACTTTTCACAAAGGCAAGCAATTTCAACAAGAGAACTCTTAAATTGGCTTTTGAAATTGTATTGAAAGCTACCTAAATCCTCTCCTCACAACAAGGGGAGAACAATGTTCAAGTCAACCCACTATTCAAAAAGTCAAATATGATGTTTATGAAAAAGTAAAACAAGTTTCTTAAACAAGAAAGAATGTGAAGACCAGAGAAACCCAACAAGATAATCTATGAGCAGTACTGCTGCCAAAAGCAGTACATCCTCCAAGCAAACCAAATGCAAATGCTAGTTTTGAAAAATGTTTTCAGGATGCTCCATCAGTACAGTTATTATTTCCATTATATAAAGACAATCACTACCCATAACTTTGTTGTATGAGGTTAAAACATGAGTGGGAGGGGGATAAAGGGTTAGAAGAAGACTGGGATGAGATGAAAAACTGAGCAATTTCATATCCATGAAATGTCCTATATTGTCTCCCATTTCTAACCAAACTCCTCTTAAGGCTTTAAGAGGTGTGAGGGTGAGAATCTGGCTCCTTAAAACCAGACTGCTCATAATTATAGGCTTCTTTTTGGAGGCTGTCCATGTCAGAATCATGAATTTACCTGCAACTGATATTCATGTTTCCTAGGCATGCTGATGAGCCCTGACATTAGGCGAAACAGCTGTATTAAAATTTATGTTAATGATTTTGTCATCAATTTCAACTTGTCCTAAGAAACCATTAAATATGAACAATATAATTAGGCTAAATTAGCCACTTAAGTGACTTAACCACCTTCATGTGCTTGAAAAATTGCAATATTGAATTAAGGATGAAATACTGTGGTTGATGGAATATTCATGTGATCACAATATTTAAACTTGCAGCTAGTTCTGAAATTATTTTGGCAGTACCTTTAAAAAAACTTTTAGTTTCTTTTTAACAAACAGTTTTTATATGTTCCATTTATGAGATATTTCACTCTAAAATTCCAGGGAATGGCCATTTTAGGGTTGTAAATTTAAAAAATTTCCCGGGGTAGCATATCCCCGGACCCCCCTAGTTGCTTTTCCACTTCCGAAAAGCAGGACTAAAGTATCTAACTCTAGCTACGCCACTGGGAACAGTAACTAGGAGCAGACGTCAAATCAAACTACCCACTCGTTTTAAGAACTTTAAAATGGCTTAGTTTTCATTCAGAACATTGAACTGTATATGAACGTGTTATTTCAACTTTAGGACTTTGAACTTTGTGTCCACCATAGTACTGTTCACGGGCTCATAGCTTTCTTAATGCATTGTTGTATTTGCTACTCAGAAGGACATTTTGACTTGTTTATTGCAAGATTCGTGTCCTTTGTTCCTATTTCTAATTCTTTTCTTTCTTTACAAAAGGAAGGGTGTTATGACGTCACGTGATAGTTGTTGACCAATCAGAGACTAGTTTTGCCATGTGCTCGCTAGCCTTTTAATATAGTGGGCCTGTAGTAAATTTACGTGGATTAAAATCGTTTCTTTCGTTCATCTGGAGTCATAAATTACTTACAAGTCCAGCTACGTTACACAGTAACATTAGAAAAGGCAGCTGACAAGAGTGTGATTCACGGGTTTCCTTTAAGCCCTCAAAATCACTTGTTGAGGCCGAAGTATGATTTATTTTTCTTTAGCGTTTACTGGACATCATTTTGGCTTGTCTGAGTATGAACTTCTGGTGTGAGAAAATTACCTCATCAGTAAATTCAACTCTTGTTTAATTTGTCATTACTATTATTTTCATTATTGAAGTACTATTCTCTTCCTTTACTAATACTTTATGGATTTATGTATTCACATCTACTTAACACCCTGTATCTTGTCTCTCTTGATTACTGCCACAAATTAATACCTGCTCGTTAACTTCTTCTTGCCTCGTCTACTTTCCTCTGATTGGTTAATCAATGTTAATTTAAATATATCTAGGCCTTTCGAAATTTGTTTGAAGATGTGGTAAGGTATACGCCGCATGACAAGTTAGTAACTTTAGTACATCAGTTTACTTCGAATTTTGTGTGGGACATTAACATACTTTTGAAAGCTATGCATGCCGCCAGGTCAATCTTTGATTGATAGTAATAGAAACCTTTGGCTAAGAAAACAAAATCCAATATCTCCAGAACTAAAAAATATCCGAAAAAAAAAATCTATACAAATATCTTTTTCGGTATTCAAAAGCACACAAATAGGAGCAACAGATAATAAAACAATTGTAGGCATGAGCAATAATCCAGTGATCCCAATTAAAAATATCAAATATATAATTCGTTCAGCTAATTTAATCTCTATAAGGTGAAAATGCATGTAAATATGAATATATTTGTGCACCTGTTGCTCTACTCGTATATACTCGTGTACGTGAACGTGTACGTGTAGCTTTTGTGAAAGAAAAAAAAAATTGGGCAGGTTAATTTGCAGAAAAAAATACTACCTGTGTTATATCAACATAAAGTTCCAACAATGGTTCCGAAATTCCAAAAGCAACAAGAGGTCCTACAAATGTTGAAGCCTGCCAAAGCCCAAGGAATATCGGTATATTCTTGTCACTAACGGATTCTTGGAAGCAAGTTGGAGTAAACGCAAAGAGTGAGATAGATCCCGTTCCAGCAACAAACTGGCCTATTAGCATTATAGCCAAGTAATACCAATCAGCGATGAGATTTTCTTCACAATCGTTTGAGGCTACAGTGGTATTCAGAGAAGCAGATGTGTTTGATGACTCAGGTTTTCTACAAAGGAGGCTTGGAAGTGAAGAATCTGGAGGATCATATCTTCCAATGATAAAGTGCGGTAGCGTGAACAGCATAAATCCAATTGCTAGGTATGGAAATAGATATATAAATAGATTAAAATTGAAAATGTACATAAATTTAAATAACGCCTAATATTACAGTTGAACAAAAGTAATGAAGGGAGCAGTGTGTGTTAAGGATATGGCTGAGAAAACTTTGTCTAAAATTGGAAAACACGTTTATCCAAAAGGTAAATAGGGTGTCAATTAAACCTGAAAGTGTTGAAAGTTTCAAGTTTGTTGCGATAATTTTTAAATAAAGAGCAAATGCTGGAAACAGTAAATGATCAATGATAAAATAAAATCTCTTTTATCCAAAAACGGAGTTTTGTAAATAACCCAATGAAAGTAGGTTTGCAATGAATTGAAATTGAATAAGGACCATAATATCTAGTGGCTTGAATATCAGAATGGATATCATGGAAATGAAGTTTCATTAATAAAAGCGATGTGAGAATGATTAGTACTTTGATTAAGTCTTTTTCAGCGCAGCTCTCCCTTTGACGAGTAAAGTTGTCTGGCGTTGCTGGAATAAAATATTAGAAGCGTTATCCCACCGGGAAAGAGTTAATGCTATGAAGACATTTAATTTGCAATATAAGATATTCAATATAATTACGGGCACTGCCAAGGTTAACAAATTAGTAAACACTTTTGGCTTAACACTCGAAAGGCAATTCTCGATCCCACCTCAATTCTCATTAAGGGAAAATAACATTTAATTGTAGAGGAGGCCAAAGGGAGACTCCATCATGAGCACACAGTCAATGTTTTTCACTTAACGAGTCCTTTTATTTAATGAATCCCTTTAAATGAATCCATAAAAAAAACCAAAAAAAAAACAAAAAAAAAAAAAAAACAACCTGTAATTTAAGCATAACAGCAACGATAAAGTGTGAAGTTCAGAAATAAATGTTTGGTGACGATGTTTATGATTAAGTCAAGTGGAAGGTTGGCGAAAGAAAAAGAGATGTCAAAGATAGCTATGATTAGATGCTTAAAATCAGTTGATTTCCTTGGTATCTAAAAGGAAGGAATCAATGAAATAGATGTGATGGAGAGCAGCTAGGAATTTGGTAAAGTTATAAGAATATCTGTTCATGAAGTCATTCAGGAATTGATTTGAGAGCTACATTTCTGTATTTGACAGTAAAACTGGTAAAGTTTTTCGTAGCTTGCTTGAGGGATCTGCGCGAAATTCAGCCGGGCGTTCTTCATTTGGTTCTCCCATTGGATTGTTAATTAGAGAAGATATTTGACAAGGGACTTGAACTTGGAAGGGTCTGTGAGCATATCTTTTATCTTCCTACTGTAATCACCTTCGTCGAGGTTGGTTACTCTATTCTCTTCATCGGGTTTGATTTACAAGAGCACCCAGTCCTTTCTCCACGAATACAAAATTTAGTGACACATAGTAGCTACTGAAACCGGAAGATGTTATATCTTTGAGGCTTATTTAGATATTAAATCCTGACAATAACCAGAAGGAGGAGAAATCGTTACTGTTTTCACCTGTCCATATAGTAGTTCCTCAGGAGCAAAGAAATTCCAAGCACTGTTGATGGAAGGCACTAAACCGAGGCCTATATTTACAATGGTTAACGATTTTTATGTAGTATATCATAAATGAGAAGGAGTGTTTCATCAGATATCCAAACATCAAGAAGTGTATTAAAAAACAAGGCGATAGCCAAGCTTTTTACCAATTTCGAGGTGTTTGGATATCTGATGAAACACGACTTTCGAGTGTATGATATCACATCTCATACGAACTTGTGTTTAAATGGAAAATTGGGTTTAGATTGAAAATGCTAATTGAGATCAGCTATCCAGACTACTTCTCGGTACTGATTTTTTTTGCGTTTTGCTCATGAATTTTTAATGCATTTGAGATGGTATTTATCCTAACATAAGAAAAAGTACTAATTGATTAATTTCACACTGCCAAATTGTGCGCATGAAAAGCAACGCTGCTATCCTGGACGAAAATTTGACGTCATTTGGCATGCAAAAAACATATATAACAGGAACATTTTCACTCATAAAATTTTCATTTCACATGAAATTAAAATCTATTCACGTACGAAATACCTAGTTTACACTTGAAATAAACTAGTTCAAAATTTCACATGTGGAATCTTGGAGTTCGAAACATGAATTCACATACGGAAATTAATTTCTCATATGTAATTTTCAGCTTACACATGGAATTTAAGCAATTCGCATATGAAATACAGTCGAACCTCGCAATTCCGGACTCTGCGGGACTGGGGTAAATAGTCTGGATAATCGAGAGTCCCGATAATTGAAAAAATGAATATTAGTGAGTCAAAATAAAACTGAATGAATTAGGAAAGGGAAGTTTAATCATGCAATAGTGTAGAGCATACAAATGAACTTCATGCAAAAACTATTCACTTTGGTCTAAAACATCAATGTCTGTTATTCATCTACATTTGGCCTAGGATGTTGAAGCAAATTGGTTTCTTTTAAAGAAGAACATCGTGTGAGCATTGCAAAGTCCATCATTCTTCGAAGCTGCATAAGCTGAATAGGGTCAACATTGCTCTGTGTTTCGTGACACTAGCTCGAGTGTATTACGTAGAAACCCGCTGAACGAGGCATTTGAGCGTGAAATTTCACATAGCAACAAAACAACATGGAGCCAATCAGAATTCAGTAGAGTGCACTTCACTTACAATACATGCGAGTGCTTAGTAAGCTCATTCTTCTAAAGAAAAACAAACTTGTTTCAAATACACTTTTCAATGCTTAGATTGGAAAAAAATTAATAATTTCGACGAATCTTCATTATGACTTATTAATATTCATGAAAAATTTGGGACCAGAGAAAAAGTCCGGATAATCGAGAAGTCCAGACAATCGAGGTTCGACTGTATTATTTTCATATGTGAAGGTGCATATATGAAATTTTTATAATTGTATGGCAGGCTACCAGTCTTGCTACATGAGAATCGACTGTCGATTAGTCATGCCGACTAGGATTTTAGTACTACCATAACTATTGGTGGAAATTAGTGACTATTTCAAATGACATTCAGGAACGACTTCTTTTTCGCTTTCACAAACCCTTTCCCTACACCATGACGTAGCTGCCAAAATTGATTATCCTAGTTATCACCGGAAGTAGCACGTAACACATGCTAACCAATGTGGAAAGAATCGGCTCTAACGGACCGAACTTCAAAGAGGAATTTGAAATAAGCGATTTAGCATTAAGGTCTGACAATTTTTTACACTCCGAAAATGACACAGTGAAACGTTGACATGACAGTGAAATGACACAATGAAACAATGAAACAAATGACTCCGTTACAGGAACTATGCAGCCGTATCTGGATGTTGACAACCTTCTGCACAAAGTACCTGCCCATTTCACCAGCAAATGCGGCACTATCCAAAACAGATGGAATACTATGTTTACTTGTCGGTTCAGTAAGCGTTTGCTGACCCCAAGCAACTTCTTTTGATCTCCACTGTTCTCCACAGTAAAAGTCGAATAAAACTCTTGGGGGGGTTTATTCATTAAGAAAACAGAATAACATGCTGTTGCAGACCAAATGACCCCAACAAATCCAGGAATTTAATCGTGTCGTTATCATTAGCAAAATCAACGTGAATTTTGAAGTCACCCATTATCAATAACTGTTCCTTTGCCAATATCATAGATTCGAGATAATCCGACTACTCGACAAAGGAGGAGACCTTATGCTTTTGAGGGGACCTTGCGCTCTTCACAAAACGGTGGACGATAAAGTATAACAACACGAAGTTTGTGGGAAGATGAAGACTGCATAGTGCATTCGGAAAATTCAAACGACTTTTTCTCACCCGTATTCATCTTTGTAACACAAAATAAGTCGCAGTAAGGTAGGACAGTTCCACCGCCACGATGTCCAACACGAGGATGATCAACAAGTTTATATCCGGAAGGACTCGCCTCGATTCTAACAGCGTCATCATCTGACCTCAGCCACGTCTCAGTTACAGCAAATAAATCGGCTTTGCATTTACAAACGTAATCCAGAAAATCCACGGATTTATTTCCAAAAGATCGAGCACTCAATAAGCACAGAGATAATGGGAATGCAGAGAATCTACTCAGAGGGAGATTATTCAAACAATGAACGCAGATAAGGTTACTAAGGTTCCGTGTTCGAAAACACAATGATGCTTTTCAATGAACACTACGCGATGAAGCGGTAGAAGTATTACCATTACTAACAGAACAAGGCCAAGATTTGGATGAACATTCTCCGATACCAATAATCAGAATGTGGCAAAGTTTGATAGATCTTGGTGAAATGTTGCAGATAAATTTGAATAATATGCTGTTGGACGTTTACAGCACTTTAATTCTCTTGGAGTGGAAAATTTTATTCTTAAATGAACTTGAACAAAATTGGTGAATGATATAAACAACGGATGATTTGGTATTGTGAGGCACTGTTGAAATTCCCAAGAGAAGGCAATGAGTTTTAAGTTAATTAGTTGTATGCATATTGCTTCCTTCCAGGACTTGCTGGACATTAAAAAAGAAAAATAACCAGAATTTCCACCAGAACTTCAGCCAGTATGGAGACGATAACACAAATATCCCTCATTGAATTCAGCCAGAGAACCATCAAACCAAGGCCAGAGCTCATTTCGGCTGCCACCAAAATTAGTCCTAGCTTGAATCTGACTTAATACCTCTATTTCCTGGTGGTAATTCTGATTCATAGTCCTTATTCGGCTTTGAAAATTACTACCTGTCAGCCCGATAACACCACAGCCATACACAACGCCCAAAAATACAAGAAATATAATTGCCGAGGAAACCATTGTCACACAAACGGCTTCACTTCGACCACAAACGGCTTCGCATCAACCACAAACAGTTTTGCTTTAACACAAACGGCTTTGCTTACACCACGGCTCTAAATCTGGACGACTTGGCTGTGTAGACTTGATTAAATTGAGTGACAAAAAGAAACGTTTTTGGGGAGATTTTACACCGATGGCGAGTAATTACTCGTTCTGTTTACTGAAGTTCATGACTACATATGCAAAGAACATCTTACGCTTCCCTTAGACCTGCACACCACATAAGCCGAATCATTCTTGCATGCCTTGGAGAAATATGGATTAAGATGAAAAGGTAGTTTCGACCTATATGTAACAGTGTGAGTAGTTTGACGTCGTCCGAAAGAAAATTGGATAAAAAAAGGAAATCTAAAAGACGGAGAGGGAAAACAAAGCGAAGGACTATGAAAAAGGTTAAGACAACACGGAAAAGGAAAAATAGAAAGAGCTAAAGATATCGTATAAAAGGGGAAATAAATGGAGATGAAAGACAGGAAGAAAAGCAGGAGTGTTAGGACAAGAATGAGCAGGTAGAAGAAAAATTGAGTGAACAAGAAGAAAAGAAAAAGAAGAGAAGAGTCATCATGAGATAGGGAAGGAGAAGGAGAATTGGAGAAGAATGAAAAGGATATGGAAAACGTGAGAGCAGAGAATGTCAAAAAATGCATTGATTAAGGAATTAATTTTGTTGAGAACTACATACTATTAATTATTTGTTTTCAGCATCAAGCATAATATTGTAATAGATCGCTACTAATTGAGATATTTTTAAACAAGTAATTAATCTTTTTTATAATATAAGTGTATTCTGCTACTTTTACTCTCAGAATTTTTTTGACGTCATACTCACATGTCACCACTCCACCAAGTCCAATCCATTTCACCTTATTTCCAAAATTGCCATAATGGGAAATAATCAGTCCAAAAACCAAAGCTGCCACATCATTCGCTGCAGCAATCATACCAACCTCTAAACTGGAGTAATTGAATCGCTTTTCAATTTGGGGCATAACAATAGCTAGTATACCTATAATTGCCAGACCTACAGAGGAAAAAAATGAAACCATCAAAATCATTATAGCTTTGGTAAATGAGGTAATGACAAAATGATCTCCTCACCCACTGTGTGAATATACTAACAAGATGAACGTTATCGCGTAGTCATGGAACTCCATTTACACAGTACGATCATTGACAAATTTGTTGGAACAAAACAGGTATATACGTCACTATCACGAAGTCCGTTTAATGAATGTTACATTGCAAGAGAAGGATGTTCGCAAGTATTTTTGGTAATCACTTGTCATATTTATCCATATGAAAATGACACTTTATTTCAATCTAAATTCGCAATGCTCATTTTTAGTTAAGTAAATAAAGCTTACAGAAATGGAAAAAAGAAGAAAATGAATGCAAACAAGAACGCTGCATAATAAACAACTGTAAAAAGACCGAAGACCTTATCATTTCCACAATTTCCTGACGAAGAATGACGCTAAGGTGCCAAAAGATTTATCCAAAATCTTATTCTACAGTTTTTTCTCTTTGCAATTTACAAAAAGCAAAAAGTTCAAAATCTAATGAACAGAGTTATTTTTTTAAGTCTTTCATCATGCTGTACTCCCCACATCCTCTCTACCGAATACGAGGCTTTAAATGGGGGAGAAACGAGATTCACTGAATTCAAGGCAATTTGTTGGTTGAAATTGTTGATTTTTATTGCTTTAAATTGACTTCGGAATAAAATTGAAGTCTCTTACTTAGGTAATTTTTCAATCAATGTTTCTCGTATATTCTCGTAAACTTCGTATTACAGTCCAGGCGTGCAAGGATTGGTTTCCCTCATATAACTTTCAGAATGCTTTTCGAAACATCGTTTGTTATGCTAATCAGAATAACTGTTTTTTTGTTCGGTTTTTCTATTGAGAATAACTCTTTTCGGTCCATATCGGAATTTTTAGTTCGGGCTCTAGCTAACGCCAGATGATTAAACGGGAGACATGTCGGTCAAAAAACAGTCATAGATTTACATAAAAATGGAATACAGCATAATATTTTATAATTGTATAGCTAGGGAAAAGGACATTTTTATTGCAATGTAGGTTTTATAGATTAGTTAGGAAAAAGGATTCGTGAAGAAGTTGTAATTGAAAAGTAGCTCTCCTGGGCAATACCAGTCGACGTATGTGTGCACTTATTGTATAATCATAAATTGGACATTGGATACATTAAAGTTAATTCTATAATTAGTTATTGTACAGGTATGGTTGACTAGTTGCAGCTAAAATTACGAAAAGCTAGCATGGACAGAAACATCTATTTAAGTAAAGGAAATGGAATCTGTTGCTTAAGACGTAGTCAGTAAAACAACATGCAAAAGTCGACCAGTTGTATGAACGTGTAATTATTATCTTGAGAGTCACAACTCGAGAATAGAGTTCAAAACTCGATAGATACAGTCCGCAGTATGTTTGACCGGCCCCGTGAAAGCTTTCTCGATCGTTCGCAGAGAATCTTTCTAAAAAGTTTTAAGTTGACATAATATGGATAACATTACCATTGTAAACTGGTGCAATGAAATGAAGAGAAAGAAAATCGATTACTGTAACGGTGAACGGGATTAAGAAGCTTTGCATCTGAACAAATTTATGATAGTGTAGAGTAATGTTATTTGGAATTTCATTCGAGAGGCAAATTTACTTACAAAAAAGAATTTAGATGTAACAAAATTTGTGCAATGCAATTTTTATTAAAACTCGTTCCGGGAACAGATAACTTACGTCTTAACATTTTAACACAACTAGATGAAACAAAATTTTGGGCTGTGAAATTTTCATTAAAATTCGTCATTAAAGGAACAAGTAACTTACGTCTGGACAACTGTACCCAGACTAGACGTTATAATTGTTTATGGTACGTGTATTAACGTTTTTGTTTAAAAATGCAAAAAGCTTGCTAATTCCACTGTCTTAAACATTTTCACGTCAATTTCAAAATTGGATCAGGAACGTCTAGTTTAAAACAAGATAACTTCGAGAATATTCTGGCGATTAAAATTACCAGCTATCTTTTTTCGGGAAGAGATCTGTCACACTATGTTGAGTATAAGTCGTGCCTTTAAGGATTTCCTAGAATTATTACAGAGATGTGTATGAATTAACGACAGCATTAAGGTTGCTAAGCTGTTCTTACATTTTAGGTCCTTCATTCTCTGTTATGAGTTTCTTAGGTTGGCCTCATACGATGAATAGTTATTGTGCCAACGGTGTTACCGCGGCTCAGAGGAAATTAGGTGATCTTACCATTTTAAATAAGGATTGCGATGTTACTGATTTTAAAGAGTTTATACAGTACTGTACAATGCAATCATGTACTGAAATAATAAACAGTTTCTTCAATTAACAAAAATTTCTTATCCCGTTACCCACAGCAAAGGCCGCAGGTCAGAGTGGGCGAGGGCATAAGAAATTTAGACCTCCATGCAGTTCATTTACACGAGTGTCGACTAGGAAAGAAAAATTTTGAAGTGCACTTGTTTGTTTTTACATATATTTAAAATATTCATTATAATTCAAGAAGAAAACATGATAGAAATCGGCTGCTAAATAGTATGCTGTAAATCGGATACAGAATGCTACTTAGAATTATGAAATTTTCCCTTCGATTTTCTATGTTAAAATTTAATGAAACTTCAAGATACCCTGTAAATATGGCCATTTATATGTATTTGTATTTTTAAGGAAAATGTAATATTTGCGTCCGTACTGTACTGGATTTTCTACAACTTACCTTGTAAATCCCATACAGTTCGGCTGCTCATATTGTATCTTTTACGTATATATGTAGGTTTATATAAAAGGATTCCGGTCACTAAAGTATGCCACGTGCAAACTTGGTGACTGGTATGTGGCTTAAGAAACGAGAGGTAGGATTGAAAGGTGTTGCTGTCGTTCTTTTTTCGCTTGTACGGATGTGGGCAAAGTTGTTTACGTCAGTTGAATACTAAAGCCAGTAAATAATTTTACACATAGCCGTAGGAAACATGGGGGCTCAGTGGTTTGGTGGCCCCCTTTTCTCAGGATAAGGAGGCTGAGCCGCACTAAAAATTCGCGAGTTAAGTGCTTTGTTGCTTCTTAGTAGGCATTGATTCTTAATTCTTGTGAAAATTGTGATAAGCGTTAGTTATTCCCTCAAATGTTACTTAAAGAGATTATCAAGAGTTGTTGCACTGACGTATTTCGAGGTGTAGAATTCTTGGGGTTCTTTACTCTTTAGTGATTCTTCCCTTCCAAATTAAAATCCCGGCAACATTTTCGATAGAAAAAGATAAAAGTAAACGTCTCCGGTTAAGTAGTTTCTTTGCAACAATACTAAAAGATGAAAAAACTACAAAATGGAGAAAGCCTAAATTTTAACCAGAATTACCCTAAGATAAGTTTAGTGGATGTATATTTAAAGTAAATTTGCGGAGACGTGCTGCGTCTCCTTCATTAGCTGAATAGACAACACCATGTAACTACAGCAACTTTAGGAAATTGATCAGATATTGTAGGAAAAAAGTTGAAGATTGACTTAAATTATGTTGCTGAAGATAGTAATACTTTGTGGTAAAACCACACTTAAAATGCAGGAAATCGCATTTAAGCACATGTGAAAATCCAAAATTTCCCTGGGAAACATGCCCCCAGATCCCCTAGAGCGTTCTCAAGCCTTCGATGCTTGGCCAGACCCCTTTACGTTGGACATCTTCCTATTGTACTGATTTTACACCAGTTTGTAAAGTAGTTTTCTTTAAAAAGCCGTCGTTGCTGGCAACTGGTTTCACTTTTTGAAGCCATCTTAATAACTGGAGAATCTATGACTTGGATATTGAAAAAGCAGTTTTTAAACTTAACTCCATGGAATATGCCCAACTTATTTACTTTTCACAGCGAGGCTTTTACTTGGTTCTTTCTAATGGATGTCTACAAAAGACAGAAAGGAACTCGAGCTGGCACTTGTTCCCCTGACATTTGATGAGTGACTTACTGAAAAGGATATTCTTGGCTGATGTTGAACGGAACAAGGACAGAGATGAATTCCAAAAAGTGAAGGGGGGCAATGGCACACGGATGTTACCTTGGTCAAAAGGCAAATAACGTGCGGGAAGGTTTCGCTGGATATCTTTACAACAAATCTTGTAAGCGATAACATGTCGTGATATGTCCACCGTTGCCTCATTACAATGTTAGGTTTTTTCATAAATTATTACTGTTTCTTCTGCCACTATTTTTACTTGGTGTTACTAACTTTCTTCTAGAAGTCAAGATTCACTTACAATTAAAGTAAAAATATTGCATAAAACTAAGGGGACTCAAATCCCCTTGCCTCCCTACGTCTCCGCTCCTATGGCAGGTGATTTGTGTGAATCGAGGATCTAAGTTCTGGCTTTCACTTAGATGAGCTACATAATTCACAGATACGTCTGAATCGAAAAGCCTTGAAATATATGTTCTGCAAACGGAATGGTTGGCAATTTTCCCTAGAATTTTTCGATTTTTTAAGATCAAAAAAAAAATGTTTTCAATCACGATGAGACCCTACGGCTGTTATCCCAACCGGGAAACCAAGAGAATTCACTGTTTCTAAGACTGTCAGTCTATCTATGTAAAAAGATCTTACTTTAAGGTGATCTGTCTGAGAATTGTAGCTGGAGGATAACCTTACGACAACAGCTCAAACCCGCAACTAAAACCACAATCTTGAACTGTGCATTCATTGTTTCAATTGTGAAAAAAGATTTGTTTGCGCTTGTTATGCCGTTAAAGGTAATCCTCTCCAAACCAGCAAAACTGGGTGTGTGAAAATTGCATTCAATCTCTCAGTTATAATAACTGACACTCATCAAACCTGTTGCTATTCCTCTGCATTATATCAGCGAATAAAGAGAACAAAATTATGCAAATCGGGTTTGTCAGAAAAACGGGGAGGCCTTTTTGGCGGAAGGGAAATTATTAGGGGTAATAGTAGACGTGCTAAAATGGCATTGTGCATTATTTCTAATAATTCCATTTGCCTTTATACCTCTGATATTTCCATGCTTACCAGAACTGAAACATATAAACATTGTAATTTTGTTAGCGCAATCTATATATCTTGAAAGAAATTTGCAAGAACGAAATAAAGACTCACAAAAGCGGGTAGTGCTTCTTCTGTGCACCTTTTGTTGAACGTTGTTTAAGGCCTGGGAAAGAGGCTAATTAACGGACAGCCCAAGCGACTTAAATTTAAATGATTTGGTTCTTAATAAATAAATAAATAAATAAGGCAAGCCCTAGGAAACACAATAAATGTACTCGTAAAAATTTCAGTGGATTTTGTAAATTTTGTTTTCGGAGAAACAAAAATTTCTCAAAAATTACATAATAATTCATTTAAATGGGCAATATTTCCCCTTTCGAAAGAGAAAAAACACTGGAATTTCACGAGGGCCAGCAATTATGATAGGTAATTACTTCGGCACACAGCATTATTGGGTATAAAGGAGGTAGCGTCGACCTGTGGCCTCAGCTGCCTGCATTATACCCAATAATAATGCGTGCCTCAGTGACTGTCTATTAAACAATGACATCGAACTGTCAATTAAAAGTTGAATTTCAGGGTTTGACAATTTTGAAAGCCAATTAACCTTATTCGAATTCACAAGGAGTATGATGGAATGGTAGGCCAGGGTTTGTTGCGCTCACTTATTTCTGGTAACAGTTTTTTATCTGTTTCTCCCCTGCCCAAGATTTATCACGACTTCCTAATGCCTCAACAATATCTTAAAGCCTTAGCCATGGTCGAATAAACTTACGTTGCTGGCACTTCGGAAACCCACTATACTTTTCAATAATTTGTGTGATCCTTTTCCAGTAGGATGTCTCCTTTTGACGGGTAAATTATCTGGTTTTTCTAACAGAAGATTGATTCAGCCGTAAAAGGATTGATGCTTGCAACTTGCGTCAAACACCCTGGGGGATCCACGCATTTGTTAATTAAAAACTTGCAAAACCATTGTGTAACAAAGGCTTTCGAACGAGTGACAGTTGCCACAAAAAGGTGCTGTTGAGGACAATTACAAGGATTCTCCGTTAGTTAAATGGAGCTGATACAAATGTAAATAAATGTTTACTTATGTTTTAAGGATTAAGTATTATAAACAGAAAATAGGGAACGTATTTTGATTGAAAAGTTCAGTTCATGAAAATAAAGAGTAGTTCAATAATTCTTTTAAACCGAACGTTTGCTGTGTCCAAATCTGTTGGCAACCTTGCTTTCATCTTCCTCAAAATTGCCACCTTGATTAATATCAGAAGCTTGGTCGTTATATACACCGGACTCACGCAGCGTGCTTGTCAGCTTGTCAATGTGTCATATACTACCCACTAATGTAATACGGATTTCATCTAAGTTTAGGGGATGTGTGATATAACGATTGCATCTATTTTGGTTTCTTTCTTAATTATAAAACGCAAAATACCGCAAAGGGAAACATGACGAAATATGTTAAGTATGTTGTGCATAAAAAAGAATCATATTTACGCTAAGTCTGTCATTCTTGCTTAAACACGGAGCGCGCACATAAGAAGAGGCTGAGCATCTCAGCCTATTAATCATAATTTGGGATACGTGCATTTAATTGGTCGATTAAAACAGACTAATTTTAGCTTACTATCCCAAAGTATCGACTTGCAAAGTCTGTCTTTACGTGCTTTATCCTGTAGAAGATAGTGAAAGAGGTACTATTTCTGGAAAAATTTGTTGGTTGTTTATATTTATTAATCAAGCGTTCTTAAATTGTCGGAAAGTACAGTATCTTGCTACATACTCCAAATCCTTTGTCAATGTCATTTCGATGGTTTGTATACTTTACCCAGCACAGTAAATTACAGTGACGTCGACATACATTAGGACGTAACTATTACGGACATAATCAACAAAATCATTGTAGAATATAATAAACAATAATGTCCCTAAGATAGAACCCTGAGGCACCCCACTAAAAGCTGGTTAAATATTAGATATATTTGAACCAAACTGGACAACTTGCTGTCTTCCAAACAGGTAATTGGTAAATAATTCTAGTTTGTTATCAGCTATGCAATATCCAGGAGTTTACTAAGCAAGGTGCTATGGCTCAATATATCGAATGCTTTACAAAGGTCAATAAAAACATCACCCACTAAGCTTCCACAATCAACCTCTTTTCGGATGTTATCTACAAATAGTGTTGCTGCCAAATTTGTCGATCTTTGTGGTCTGTATCCAAACTGATATTCTGTTAGTATGCTTTGTTCGTCCAAATGCCTCAGTAACTGTTGATGTATCGCTTTCTCCAGAATTTTTGATAATACGGGTGGCACCGAGATTGGACGATAATTCTCCGGATCTCCGCTAGGACCTTTCTTATACACCTGGACTACTTTTGCAATTTTCCAAGCAGACGGTATTTTATTTGTTCCAATAGACAAGTTTATTATATGGCATAATGGTTGATAAATATGCTCACAGCAATCCTTTAACATGCCAAGTGGTAGGTCATCAAGGCCACAAACCTTGAGCCATTTAAAGCCCATTTTAATTGTTTCAGTTCTTTGAGAACAAATGCAGTTGATACATTTTGCAATTTGAAAAAAAACTGAAGTTCGTGATGTAAGTCGCTTTGGACATCTCCAGATAAAATCCATTAACCGAATTGATTTCTCCTTTAATGAATTTACAGTCGTAGGAAAATACAAACTAAAGACATTTGCTTGATTTTGTAAAGCATCATTTTGTCATATTACTAACATTTGCAAAGGCTTTATTCTTAAGGGAAAGGATTTCCTTTATCATCTTCCAAAATTTTCTGGGATTTGTTGAGTTTTGTTCCGAAAGGTCTCTTTAAAGTTCCCAGATAACTTCTTTAAATTCCTTATTCATATTGCTTGGGTTGTCGGATGAGTAAGTCCGGATGAAACCCATGACTTTTAAGCCCACGACTTTTCATAAACCCATTGACACTCTCTTCTTGCGGGCCAGGGCATGATTCAATGTCCCCACACATCAGCAATAACAAGACTAATGTAGTCTTCCTCTTCATTGAGCGACGATATCCAAAACTTCTTTCATGTTTCTGCATCCACAGTGATGAGAACGTACAACTCTTAACTGTCGTTGCAATATTTTCTTTGCCAAAGGTGACACTAATTCCATCCTGACTGACAAAGCTCTTCTTATAAACACAGACAAATAAACAGCTATTATTATCAAGAACACCGAGAGCACATCTATACATGACGCTATTAAAGGGTTTTGCGACAGCGTGTGAATGGTTTAAGTCATCTGTTTAGTTTAAACGTCTCAAAAGAATCTTGGCTATTGATTTTTCGGGCGGAAAGTGCAATCGCAATATAAAGATAAGAGCCCTTCTCACAATTCTTAAATGTATACCCATAGTAAAAGAGGCAACTCGAAAAATTTGATTTAAAACATGATTGCTAACGTTTCGTTGCGGCGTGCAACATCTTCAGACTACAGATTTACAAAGTTGAGAAAAACTACAAATTTTGATCTATAATTTACACACTGGAATACATAGACGGCTAACCAATAGGAAACTGGGTGACCTGACATGAAGTGACAGGCGTACGGAAGAGGAAAGTATAAGAATAGAGAAAGAGGTGTAGAAGAGATATTTTCGTTGAAAGACGGTTTGTATTTAGAAATAAGTAAACTCTCATGAATGAGGAGTTCAAAGTTAGAGGAAGACCTGCTGGAAGAAATGAGGGAAAAATTGTTGCTGGAAATGGCATGATTAGTCTGGCGAGTATGAGCCTGGATACTAGAAGTGGGAAACGAAGTGGCTGCTCGTTTCTTACCCGTCTTAAGAGAACGGTTCAAACAATTAGACAGAGTAAAGCAAAGCGTTCACGATTTTATTAAACGGCAATTGAGCAAATACTTCAAGATTTTCATCTAATACCATGCATTTAATCCATGACTTTGGGTAGCATTGGAATATGATAGCCATGCAACTATTGATCGATGTCTCTGAAAGGTGATCTTGAAGAATTTTTCAAGGTTCTAGCGTTTATTAAAGAGAGATGCAAATATAATCAAATAATGTTGTACTCGCGATTTGGGAATTAAGTATTATGAACAGAAACTTGTGAGATGAATTCAGGATTATCACTTCTACAAAGACGGGCTTGTACGCTGTAAGGATAACAGGATCATTATAAGCCACAATTTAATAGGAAAAAATAGTTTTACTATAATAGCGACTAACAAAATTTTTTCTGCATTTTAAGAAGCGAAGAAAACGTAAGTCTTATCATATACTCTTCAATGAAAACGTTAAGTCAATGATTATGAAAAGAGTCGTAGAATAACTCTTTTAAAACTAGATGTTCGCAGGTTCAAGATCTTTTGCTAATCTTGCTTCGTCGTATTGATTTGAAATCAGAAACGTGTGCATGGGACCATAAAAGTGATCAATATGCACACCGGAATCGTGCAGCGTGCTTGTCAGCTATTCAAGGTATTATATTACCGCCCTGGAATGCAGAACGGCTTTCATCGAAGAGTTGGGAATGAAGAATCGAGCATTACAGTATGTTTGTATCTAACATGGTCTAGTGTTAAGAGATAAGACGTAACGTTTAAATGCATATACAGACGAATATGTTAAGATATAGTAGAAAAGAAACCACAACCAGCCAACAATTTCAAGAAATATAAAACAAAACAGATTACGTAAAGAACATCTTGTGAACTCAAAATTCGAGTTAGATTAATATAAAAGTGAGACGGTAATATTTCAATTTTATTGCCAAGTCATCATCACATAGAACAAATCTGTGTGATAATGACTTTGGAATAAATTCAAAATATTACAGTCTCAGTTTTACGAGATGTTATGTTTCGGAACCTGTTTTCTTTTATATACTAAACATGTTCTGCATAAAGAAGGAGAAATGATTAAACTCTGTCTGAAGTCCTTGATGAAGCCTTTGGATAAAGAAAGTTTGATAAGACCTACGTTTTCTTCGTTTGCTACGACTATGTGACAATTTCGGCTTTAAACAGTGCAATAGAGCAACTTCTCCCGCAAAATCGTGATCGCATTTCTAGCAAGACAGGTTAATATGGTTAGTATTGCTGGTATGGTGTTATATAAGTTTCTAAAAGCACCTGCTGGTGACACCCATCTTTACCTTGCAAGGCAATTATTCTTTAATGTTTGTCTAATTAACATGCACGTAATACACACGTGGGGTTTTACGTCCAAGTCATGAACAGCACACGATCCTTCCCTCAATTAAGAATGCATCACACGATTAGTCATCAAGCATCAAGATTCACTTGTGATTACTAAAATTTAAATAGCGTACTAAATCTATTAAGTTTGTCTTTAAAAAATGTTGCTTTCGATATTTAACCATTAGCTTCTAATGTTGCACTTGCTGGCTGAGTTACGGGCGGTTTTTGGCATCAAATGAGACGGAAGGTCGGTATGTTCATTGTTTGCCATAACGACATGCAGGCAACACTCTAAGATTCTTACTTTAGTTTGTTGGAGATAAAAACAAAACACCTTTTATGGTAGTATGGAGGAAAAAATTATCGGGACGTAACTAAGTTTGTTAAATGGATAAAAAATATATGCAAAAGATGAAAAGGACCAGGAGGCTTCCGAAAAATTACTAGATGAAAAAACTGACGTTTCGAGCGATGGTCTTTCGTCGGAGTTTCTTTTGTGTAACGAAAGAAAATCATTGATGAATGGTTTTCGTTAGGTTTCCAGCGCAGGATCCATCAAATTCTACTAGAGGTAAGACTTACCTTGCCCAAAGGTCAGCCCGATAACACCAACAAGAAAGCACCAAGGGTTATTCAGACATTGTAAACATGATGGAGTAAATCCACAGAAGCCAAACTTTCCATCAGATTTTGGCGGCTTCTCCTCACGATATCCTTTGTGATCGTTTTGTTTATCCATAGGTAATGCTGTTTAAAGTAAGCGTTTGTCGAGCAGATTGTTACTTGTTTGTTGTCACCAAAGGAATGTCACCTCACGATATAGACTGTGAACGAGGTTTGTAAAAGTGCCGAAATGTCATTCTTATACGATCTAATATCGTTGATATCTTTATATTCTAAATTCTTTCAGGATGGTTAACCATTGTTATTTAAATTGTTGTCATGGAAAGTTCTTAATGTTTTAGAGCAACCATCAGATAGATGAGAAAACCGGTATTTTGATTAATAAATCCAAATTACTTTGAATTATCTTTTTTTCGTGCAATATGAGGAATCTTGCGGTTGGTGTAGCATTTTTAATTCGGGATCTACAGGTTTTGGAGAGCCTTAAACTACATCTCTTACCACATCTCATAATTAGTGGAAAAACCACTGCAAAATCGATAGAGAAAAATTCTCAGAGAAAGTATTGTTTGCATAAAGAAGTACTGTCCGATCAGTTATATATTTTAGGACAAAGAAACTCCGAGTGGAGGATTCATGAAACGGGTTAAAAGAGCTCATAAATGATAAACATGTAATAGTTTGAGTATTGTTTACTCGAAGGAAAAGGTTTTCGAAGATATATTGTCTTTTTGACTAAATCGTGATGGATCCGAATACCTGTACATTAATCATTCCTCAGACACACTTGTCTTTTTGAATAATTTAGTTACGGTGTCAATCATGGTAGAGTGATGTCTGAAGACACATGGAAGTATTGAAAACTCTTCATGATCATGGAAACATGAAATTTTGGCTTTCTACGTATCGTATCATGGCACCAATAATTTCTCCGACTTTGTGGAGACTACTACGTAAGTTCTTATTTAACCGGCTATCATGCCCTTTCTTGCTGACACGACTGCAGTGACATGATATTTAATCACTAATAAGATTTGAAAGAATTTTGAATTTTCACAGGAATTTCTGATGATAAAGTGAGAGCACGTGACATATTTGCCATAAGTTCTAAAAATCCCAACAATTGATGACACCTTTATATGCAAAGCAATCATTCTGCAGTGTTTATCCGAGTTTCCTAATTAACATATACCCCATTGCAAATGATGTTAAAGTCTTGTAATAATTATAGTCCTTTCAGAAGGCATGCCTTTTCTCTAGAGGCCTAAAAGAGTTTGTAACTATGCTAGAACAATCTTTCGTTAGCTAGGGTAACATAGCAAAAAAGTAATCTTACCTGGAAAGGGCTAATTGAGAAATTTAAAATAAGATAGACACAAACTTAACCTTCGTCCTTATCGCAAATAGATCTTTTATCGTATTGAACTACGAAATCACAACGAGAAGCAACAAATCAAAACAAGGCATATGTTTGTCTTCCGTAAGCGACAAAAACACTGTTCGTCTGTTGGGCATTCATTTTTTTTCGTCGATAGATACATTTCGGAAACACTTATTGACACGCCTCACAACAAATGGAGAATTCAAAAATAATGGTCATGAAAGCTAAACCTTTACACGCCAGTTCTCTCTCCATTCACACGACAATGGAGCAACTAGGAAAAACAACCAAAACGTAACTTATTGGTATTGCAATAAAATGTTTTTACTCAGTCTCCACAGATTCTAATGACAAACGGGCACGGCGGCGGTGTTTGTGCTACTATGTCAATCAAAAGTAGATAATATGTAGGAATATAACGGCTTTAATGTTAAGTTTTTTTTTCCGCTTAGCATTACAATTGGATGTTGACCTCCACTTAAGATGTTAATACTAAACCTTTAAGGGAATACTCTAAAATATGGACACTTAAGCGTATAAATCCTCGATCCGTTTTACATTTCCACTATCGAGATTTATGCGTACATCTGCGAACCATTTGACCGAATGTGGGATGAAATTAAGCAAGAAATATCTCTGGTCTGTTGGAGGATTGAGTTATGGTTTTACCGAATTCGGACAGGTATAAAAGATTAGGGAATTAAACTCATACATATTAAACTCGTAAGACCGTTCGAACCTTTTATATTTCGCCATGTTTTGCTCAGCTGATCACGTTCTATGTGTTCGGCTCTCAACCTATGTTTATCAGAAACCCACGTTAACCGATTTGCTTATAAATTTTTACAGTTTTATTCCCTTATCTTTTAAAAGTAGTTTTGTCTGCACCATCACTTAACTGATACAAAATGTTCTCATCATGCTATATTTTTCCTGACAAGCATAATTTCAAGCTGTTAACCAACTTTACTTCACAGCACTTTGTTGACACACATCAACTTTTAGACAAAACATAATTTGCAATCAAAGCTTACCATACACGGCAGTACTGGACTGCATGGAAGCATTGATTGCGAAGCTTTATTTAACCTCAAAACAAGTTTTCTTTCTGCGACGCGAAAGTTGATGTGTGTTAACAACGTGCTGTGAACTAAAATACACGTTAAAATTCCATTTTGCCTCTGCAATAGACTGGCGACTGTCTTCAGTTGCATAATTTAATGTTGGGAATTAAGACAGTTCTGAAAGGGCTTAATAGAGCAGAACTTGGTGAGTGGAGTATTTTACATAACCAAACAGAAATCAAAATATTGACAAAGTAAAAACGATTTGAACTGTCTAATCGAATTCAGTTTATGTACGAATTCTAATAGGTTTATTCCATTATCTTTTATACATTTCGGGATTACATATAACCTTAAATCGGCGCTACAACAGACCTGAGTTATATCTTGCGTAACTGAAATTTTGTTCTTAAGTACGTATAGCAGAATGGTGGTAATAGTCGTCTTTTGTCTCAAAAGAACGCTCTTTGATGCAAATGGGAATGTCACTTTCTGTACAAAAAAGAAATATTGGTAGTTACAGAAGAATTAATAAATGTCTATTCAATAAAATGAATGTATTTTTGCGTTGACGAGTTTGATGTTAGTGTTAATGTAGCATATTTTCTGGTAACGAACAGCAAGGGTGGAGTGGAAGGCAGTCTGGCAAACTGGTTAATACGTGGAGCAACCACTTGGGCATCATCATGGAGACTAGTAGTCTCGATGATGCCCCTTTGTCTTAAAGTAAAATGAACCACGAAAAGATCAGTTTTTTAATGACATTCGAGGCACGCTTGAGAAATTAGGTTTACAGGTTCGATCTTGTCCTATAGCAGCGCCTCAATACTGTTCTAAAAACTTAAGCTAGTGTCTCTGAAACTTTGTACAGTATATAGAAAAAAACATACCACTCGATCGGCCGGTTAGTAAACCAAGTTCATTACTACAGTGGCAAAATACTTGAGCCGGGTTTGATATCAGAAACGGGCATTCCAGTAGAACTAATTATGTAAGCATCTTAGTAAACTAAAATTACAATTTCGCATAGGTCTATGCTGAATAATTAATCTTACGTGAAATTACTATCGTCCCAACCTTAATGAAAATGTTTACGCAGTCCTGAAGTAGCGTATAACTTTAAGAAAATCTCCGGTTTACGTAAAATTCACAAGGTGGTGACAAGTGATGAACTGGCACAACATTGAGGTGGTGATGAACTTGAGAAAGATTTAACCGGCAATTAGCTTGTATAAACCATACAGATGAATGTGGTGAATAAGATTTTTACAATAGTCACTCATGATGTACTGTTTAGCTTGTAACAATATCGCGTAACATAAAGACCATTTTTAAAGTTTTCATACTTTACTCCGGCGATTTTACCTTTAACAAAACCTAATTTTGTCAAAGTAGATGGTGCCTAGAAATATAAAACAAAACAGATTCCGAAGAATAATATTTTGTGAACTCAAAATTCGAGTTAGAGCAAGACAAAAGTGAAACTGTAGTATCTCGACTTTACTGCAAGTCATTACAATTGCTTTTCTGTCCATTCTGTCTGATGATGACTTTGCAATAAAGTTGAAATATTACAATCTTACTTTTGTCTTGCTCTAACTCTTTAGAGCAAGACAATTTAAAATTTACAATTTACAGCAAGACAATTAGAATTTGTCTTGTTTTGTATATAGTACCAATTGACAAAGGATTCACGTGGAGGTCGTTCTAGACTCTGACATACGTGGCATTCACGTGGCCGGAATCTATGAGTTATGCATTTTTGAGCCGAAGCGTAAGGCAAACTCGTGCATGTTATGCAAAAGTTGTATACCGTGACGGAGGTATTCCTGCGACATGTCAACCAGAAGACGAAACCGGAAGGTTGATATATCATTTAAACAGTGATGTCAAGGTTTATAATCCCTTATATCATCGTTTGTGAAGTTTAGCGAGGAGTCAAACTTAGTTGCCCGACAAACATCGAGGAATGGCGATAGCACATTTTAGATAGCTTAATGAGGTTGATCAACCTTCCCAGAACAAAAGAAAATGACCCAATGATGACTAATACAGCTGTTAAGATTGGGAAGAAAATTATTTATTGTGTATTATGTTACTTGTATGACTTAATTGCTGTAAAGCAAATATATCTCAGAGCTTGTTGACAATTTTATGATTTAAAGCATGTTATTCACAAACCCGAGCTCTAAATGTAATTCGGCTTTTGTTGAAAGTTAATACCACAAATGAAGTGTCTAGTAGACAGCTCTGAATTGATGTAGAAAGCCTTCAAAAGTAGTTTTCTGCAAAAATAAGAGGGAGAAATGTAATAACATTTGTGGTGAAGTTACTCAGTGAACGCTGAGACAAATCCATTTAGATCAAAAACTTCTTGGGCAAATCAGAGACAAATCGAGGGTAAAGGAAGAGCTTTCACTAAAGGTTATATGGTTTCAATATCGTCTCTGCTAACTATCATTTCCAAGTGCGTACACAAGCTGTTTGCGGCACTTTTACTCAACGAAATCTCCTTTGGGACGAATTTCTCTTTGGTAAAATGAATTTCCATGATAAACATAACATACAATGACCTGAGTGCGGTTTAATTTTTAAGACACATGAGAACTTGGATATATTAAGGTAGATGAACGATCTTCAAGTTCGATACTCAGAAAATGGTTTCTGAGCCCCAGACGGGGATCGAACCCGCAACCTTCTGATGACCCGTAAGACGCTCTAACCATTGAGCTACCAAGACTCAGATGGTGAGCTAGGGTGCAAGTTCGATATATATGTGCGACCTAAGCGGAAGCCACTATATATTAATAATGATTGATGCGGTTTAATGTTTAAGAAACTTGTACCCTAACTCACTATCTGAGTCTTGGTAGCCCAATTGTTAGAGCGTCTTACCGGTCATCAGAAGGTTGCGGGTTCGATTCCCGTCTTGGGCTCAGAAATCATTTTCTGAGTATCAAGCTTGAAGATCTTTTATCTACCTTAATGACCTGAGTGTTGATAAGTTAACATCTGTCGACAATGGGTGTTGTAATTTAACATCTCGCAATACGAAGAACTGTAATAACGATAGTCTCATCAACACCGTCACTCATCGATTTACGTTAAAGAATTATTTAGCTTTAATATAGCTTTGTACGATTATTTTAAAACAGTTTATGTAGGGTACGGCCTATTTGAGTTGAATGGGAGGATTATATTGGCTTTAATTATCCTTGTACTTTGTTTTTTTTTTTGGCTGTTTAGAGGAGTCGAGGCGCCATTCCGACCATTAATTCTTTATAAAGAATAAATGGTCTTCAAGTTTGGGTTCCTAAACTTTTTTAGTACTGTAGGTTATTCTAAGCGTATTAGTGCAAACCAATTTAACAGTCTTTAAAAGCGTTTAAAGGGCTTTACAACAGCGTGTGAATGGTCTAAGTCATCTGCTTAGTTTAAACGTCTTAAGAGAACGGTTCAAACAATTAGGCAGAGTAAAGCAAAGCGTTCACGCGTTTATTAAACGGCAATTGAGCAAATACTTCAAGATTTTCATCTAATACCATGCATTTAATCCATGACTTTGGGTAACATTGGAATGTGATAGCCATGCAACTATTGATCGATGTCTCTGAAAGGTGATCTTGAAGAATTTTTCAAGGTTCTAGCGTTTATTAAAGAGAGATGCAAATATAATCAAATAATGTTGTACTCGCGGTTTGGGAATTAAGTATTATGAACAGAAACTTGTGAGATGAATTCAGGATTATCACTTCTACAAAGACGGCTTGTACGCTGTAAGGATAACAGGATCGTTATAAGCCGCAATTTAATAGAGAAAAATAGTTTCACCATAATAACGAGTAACAAAACTTTTTCTGCATTCTAAAAAGCGAAGAAAACGTAAGTCTTATCATACGTTCTTTGATGGAAGCATTAAGTCAATGATTATGAAAAGAGTCGTAGAATAACTCTTTTAAAACTAGATGTTCGCAGGTTCAAGATCTTTTGCTAATCTTGCTTCGTCGTATTGATTTGAAATCAGAAACGTGTGCATGGGACGATAAAATTGGTCAATATGTACACCGGAATCGCGCAGTGTGCTTTCCAGCTATTCAAGGTATTGCCCTGGAATGCAAAATGTCTTTCATCGAAGTGTTGGGAATGAAAAATAGAGTATTACAGTTTGTTGTTATCTAATATGGTCTAATGTTAAGAGATAATCGTCGCGTTTAAATGCATATACAGACGAATGTGTTGAGATATAGTAGACATGAAACTACAACCAGTCGACAATTTCAAGAAATATAAAACTAAACAGATTCCGCAAAGAACATCTTGTGAACTCGAAATTTGAGTTAGACTAATACAAAAGTGAGACGGTAATATTTCGATTTTATTGCAAAGTCATCATCAGATATAATAATTCTGTGTGATAATGACTTTGGAATAAAGTCGAAAAATTATAGTCTCAGTTTTGTCTTGCTCCTAACTGAAATTATAAGTTCACGAGATGTTATTTTCGGGATCTGTTTTATTTTATAGACTATACATGTTTAGCATGAAAAGGTGAAATGATTAAACTCTTTCTGTAGTTCTTGATGAAGCCTTTGGATAAAGAAAGTTTGATAAGATCTATGTTTTCTTTGTTTGCTACGACTATGTGACAATTTCGGCCTTTAACAGTGCAATAGAGCAACTTCTCCTGCAAAATTGTGATCACATTTCTAGCAAGACAGGTTAATATGGTTAGTATTGCTGGTATGGTGTTATATAAGTTTCTAAAAGCACCTGCAGGTGAAACACATCTTTAGTTGAAATGCATTTATTCTTCAATGTTTGTCTAATTAACATGCACGTAATACACACGTGGGGTTTTACGTCCAAGTCATGAACAGCACACGATCCTTCCCTCAATTAAGAATGCATCACACGATTAGTCATCAAGCATCAAGATTCACTTGTGATTACTAAAATTTAAATAGCGTGCTAAATCTATTAAGTTTGTCTTTAAAAAATGTTGCTTTCGATATTTAACTATTAGCTGCTAATGTTGGACTTGCTGGCTGAGTTACGGGCGGTTTTTGGCATCAAATAAGACGGAAGGTCGGTATGTTCATTGTTTGCCATAACGACATGCAGGCAACACTCTAAGATTCTTACTTTAGTTTGTTGGAGATAAAACCAAAACACCTTTTATGGTAGTATGGAAGAAAAAAATTATCGGAACGTAACTAAGTTTGTTAAATGGATAAAAAAATATATGCAAAAGATGAAAAGGACCAGGAGGCTTACGAAAATTTCTAGATGAAAAAACTGACGTTTTGAGCGATAGTTCTTCTTCGGAGTTTCTTTTGTGTAACGAAAGAAAATCATTGATGAATAGTTTTCGTTAGGTTTCCAGCGCAGGATCCATCAAATTCTACTAGAGGTAAGACTTACCTTGCCCAAAGGTCAGCCCGATAACACCAACAAGAAAGCACCAAGGGTTATTCAGACATTGTAAACATGATGGAGTAAATCCACAGAAGCCAAACTTTCCATCAGATTTTGGCGGCTTCTCCTCACGATCTCTTTTGTGATCGTTTTGTTTATCCATAGGTAATGCTGTTTAAGGTAAGCGTTTGTCGAGCAGATTGTTACTTGTTTGTTGTCACCAAAGGAATGTCACCTCACGATATAGACTGTGAACAAGGTTTGTAAAAGTGCCGAAATGTCATTCTTATACGATCTAATATCGTTGATATCTTTATATTCTAAATTCTTTAAGTTTGGTTAACCATTGTTATTTAAATTGTTGTCATGGAAAGTTCTTAATGTTTTAGAGCAACCAACAGATAGATGAGAAAACCGGAATTTTGATTAATGAATCCAAATTACTTTGAATGAACTTTTGTTCGTGCAATATGAGGAATCTTGCGGTTGGTGTAGCATTTTTAATTCGGGATCTACAGGTTTTGGAGAACCTTAAAAAACATCTCTTACCACATCTCATAATTAGTGGAAAAACCACTGCAAAATCGATAGAGAAAAATTCTCAGAGAAAGTATTGTTTGCATAAAGAAGTACTGTCCGATCAGTTATATATTTTAGGACAAAGAAACTCCGAGTGGAGGATTCATGAAACGGGTTAAAAGAGCACGTAAACGATAAACAGGTAATAGTTTGAGTATTGTTTACTCGAAGGAAAAGGTTTCCTAAGATATATTGTCTTTTTGACTAAATCGTGATGGATCCGAATACCTGTACATTAATCATTCCTCAGACACACTTGTCTTTTTGAATAATTTAGTTTCGGTGTCAATCATGGTAGAGTGATGTCTGACGATACATGGAAGTATTGAAAAGTGTACATTATTCTGAAAGGAGACGATTTATCCCATTCACATTATACCATTAACTTTGGATTTAATTTCAGTAAAAAACGGATCATTGAAATAAAACGTGATGGAGTGTTTTGACTAGATCCCTCGAGAGTTTAAGGACAAACGATACGGTTGAGGTTTTGCATGGTGTACATAACAAATAAAGGTAATCATGCCACAACAATTGTGTTTATATACGTTACAAATAAAGGTAATCAAAGGCCGACCGACAAGATAAACGACACGTTCGTTACCACAGCATAACCTAGTGCGAAAAT